>CABHPR010138315.1:0-34591 GCA_902168415.1 Peromyscus melanophrys
TTTTTTTTGTTTTGTTTTGTTTTTTTTCGTTTTCTCAGGTCTTATGTAGATATACCTGGCCAGACGTTGGGTGCCATATATAGGCAGACTTTTCTTTGGGTCACCAACTCACAATAAAATGACATGGAGACTTGCTATTAATTATAAAAGCTAGGCCTATAGCTTAGGTTTGTTCCACAGCTCTTACAACTAAAATAAACCCATATCTTTTAATCTACATTTTTTTACATGGCTGTTACCTTTACTCTGTACTGCTCATCCTGCTTCCTCTGTGTCTCCTGGTGTCTTTTTGTGACTCCTCATGACTCTGCCCTTCTTCCCAGCATTCTCTCTGTCCTGGAAATCCTGCCCAGCTATTGGCCATTCAGCTTTTTATTAAACCAATCCAAGTGACACATATTCACAGTGTACAAAAAGATTATTCCACAAGTTCTCCCTGAAATTCATGCACCAGATCTCTGCTATCTGTGTTGCTCTCAGTGTTCGCCTTGTCCAAACTCCTACATGAGAGGCTCGCTAGCCTCTGTTTGGAACAGTATAGGGCTGTGTCATTCCACACCTACAAATGCTTCCACATTTCCAATGCCACAAGCCAATGCCAAAAGCCCATGGGCCACATGGTCAGGTTTAACACAGCAAAGGCCACATTCCCCAGAACCAGTTTTTTACTTTAGCTTCTTGTCTTGTCACAGAGACTAAATGCAGGACAAAGGCAACGTCGGGAAGGAAGAGTTTATTTGGGCTCTTAGTAAAGGACACAGCCCATCATGGCGGGAAGGTCACGGTGAACTTCAGTTGGCCAACCACACATTGCAGCCGCAGTCAGGAAGCAGAAAGCAATGAACACAGTGTCTGCTTCCTTTCTCTTTTAATGGAGTCTGGGCCCCCAGTTCATGGGATGGTGCCACATACATCTATGCAGCATCTCAGTTAACCCTGCCTAGAAAATCCATTGAAGGCACACCAGAGGCTTGTTTCCTGGGTGTCTCTAGATCCTGTCAAGGTGATAATATGAACAACCACATCTAGCAATGGTCATCTTCCACCCTGCCAGTTGCCATTCCGTTGACCTCACAATGAGACTGACAAGTGGCCGTCCAGTTACTTTTGACACTGGATAAGAATGTTTTTAAAGCCTCAATTTCAAGTAGATGTTTACCATTTAATAATTCCATCCGTCACGGTCCTCTACTCATTTTACTTATTAAAACCACAAAAATACATCTACCCTTTCTGGATTTCAGGAGGAAGGTTTAAAATAAGATAAAATAAAATAAGATTTTTTATCTTATTTTAAATAATAAATATTAATTTAAATAAATTATTATTTATAATTATATTATTATAAATAATAAATATTAATTTATCTGATTCAACGCACTTAATTGTTGATGGTTTCTGTATTTAATGTCTCTGATGTTCTCAATATATGTCTTCAGTATACCTCAGAATCCCAAAGAGGTAGGCTCTAATACCAGTGAAGGAATACCTCAGCAGCAGGGTAGATGAACTTGCCAGTGAGAATGAGGACAAGCAGGTGAAAAGCAAAAGTTTCTTTCTTCCATGTCCTTTACATAGGTTACTACAGATGTGGCCCAGATTTAGGGTGAATCTTCTGACATCAGAAGACCAGATCAAGAAACATCCCTCAGCAGTGTACCCAGCTGCTTGAGTTTTAATTACAGATGTAGTCAAGTTGACCAAGAATAGCCATCACAGACATCCATATGGGTGGGGGGTATATCCCTGTGTGGCTGTGTATCAATAGATTAGAAGTTTGATTGTAAAAGATACAAAAATAAACTTTTAAAAGAAAATATGTAAGGATTTGTACAACTTTGGAATAGTCAGATATTCAAGCAGGGCTAATGCTATCCAAAAGATTATGAATTGAACTACATCAAAACTGAAAATTGGAAAGACACCCACAGGGCAGCCTGGGTCCTCACAGTGCCATCTGCCTGCAGCACTGGGTGGGTAGGTGCCATTATTATCAGCAAATATATGATGGAGAAATGGGAGAAAAAGAGGGGTGGAATGGTTCATGTGCTATGTAAGAGGCAAGTCTGAAGAAGAGGTGAGGGCAGTGAGGAATGGACTGATGTTGCTTGCCATCCAGGACCAGGGTAACATCTGGGCCAAGGCTGTTGCCTAGGACCCTGTCTAGGTCGGTGGTCCTGCTGCAGCTGGGGTCTGTGATGACATCCATGGCCTGTTTTACCACAGTGAATCATAGGAACCATGCCCAGCTATCCCTCACTGGCCCTGGGATAGCTGGCCCTGCTCCTCACTGGTCACTATAGCAGGAGAGCTGCCTGCCCATCCCCTACCCCCTACCCATCATCCCAACCCCATCCCCCACCCACCCCACTTGATCCCACATCCCTACCCCATGCACTCAGGAGAGATAGCCCCACCCCTCACCATGGGCATAGAAGAGCTGGCCCCAATGGCATGAGCCTAGGAGAGCTGGCACTGCCCCTCGCCTAAGGGTGGTAGTATCCCAGTGGCCTGGACCTACCAGCTCACCTACCACTGAGACCCACATCCTGGGCCTTGGGTTGGCCCACCCTAGCATCTACCCCTTCTATGTCCTGCTAGAATGCATAAAGGGACTAATCCTGCAGAATGACCCCAGGACCCACATGACTCAGAACAACAGCAGGATATCCAAAAGGAGTTTAGGTGAGGGTCCAGTGATGACGGTGTGCCAGAGGCCCTGAACCAGACCAATGACTCATTACAATGAACGTTTTGTGGGTGGGGTTGGTTGGACAAAAGGGTGTACTGTGTGACATACCACAGCACCCAAGGCCACTAGGATAAATGAAGACGGGTTTGAAAGAGAGAGGCGCAGGGTAGGATTTCTGTTGGTTTGGTTTGGTTTTTAATTGATTTGGGGGGTGGGGCATGTTGCAGGGGTAAGGGGAGGATATGGAGGGACTGGAAGTTTGGAGTGCATGATGTGAAATTCCCAAAGAATTAATAAAGAATTATGTTTTTTAAAAAAGCCTGGAAAATTCTGATCATCAAAAGACACTATTAAGAAAATGATATAATGAAATATCTTGGCAATGTAGTTATACAGTACAAATCTGTATCTAAAATACATGAAGAATCATAAACCAATAAGAAAAATGAAAAAAAAAGGAAAAATGCAATTCAATTAAAAATAGAAAAAGAAATTTAAGGGCTTAAGGCACACAACTGAGGCATCGGAATTATAAAAATTAAAAAACATAGCAAAATACTACAAAATGCCCTTAAAAAAATATATGCAGTGTTGGCAACAATGTAGACCAACTTGAACTGTCATACACTGGAGGTGGGCGTGTAATTGAAACAAACATATTGGAACGTATCTGGCAGCAGCTACAAATGCTAACCATATGCTAATCATATGACCCTATGTACACAAAAGATAGTGTACATATGTTCAACAAAAGATTTAAAAAATGGGCATAGAAGCACTTTTCATAATAGCCAGAAACTTGGATTTGACAACATGTCCATCAAGAATAGAATGAAAATTAACATGTAGTATATCCACACAATGGAGCACTATTTAGTTATACTTTTCAATTATACTATACAAATGGAATACACACAATTCCATACAACAATATTTTATTCTCTTCAACATAATCCCAAGTGAAAGAAGCCAGACACAAAACAGTAAAATAATGATTCCATTTGTCCAAACTGCCTGATTGCTTCTTGACCTAAATATTTACATGAGTCTATCCATCTTGAGAAAATTATCACATTTTTCACTTATAAAATAGATTTTGTTGTGTGTGTTTTAGATTCAATTTAAACCTTTTTTAATCTGTTACATGTCCACATTCTTAGCTGAATATTATGACACTTTGCTTTGTTATATAACACCATCATTATCTAGAATAACTGAAGACAGAGAGGGGGAGCCATGCCAATCATGGCACTTCCTTATGCCTGTTGAGTTTGAAGGCTTTGAGTCCTAAACTTTTTTCTTTTGTCTTTTCACTCAGCCTTATCTAATCCTGATTCCAAATTGAGTTATACACAAATAGAAAATTAAAATCCTTACATAATGTGAATTTACTATACAAATACATTTTGAAAGTTTGTAGTATTTTCAGACTTAATTAACCCTGATGATGAATTTTTCACCTACAAGAACTCTGGCTGTGAGTTGGTTGATCCCAGTCCACAGGATCCAAAAATTTAGCCATTGTTCATCATCTGTCAACACATGCTGTTGATCGCCTCTGTTTTAGTCAGGGTTTCTATTGCTATGAGGAGACACCAAGACCATGGCAACTCTTAAAAAGGAAAACATTTAATTAGGGCTGGCTTACAGTTTCAGAGGTTTAATCCACTGTCATCACAGCAGGGCATGGCGGCATACAGGCAGACATGGTGCTGGAGGAGGAGCTGAGAGTGCTACATTTTGATCTGCAGGCAACAGGAAGTGGACTATGTGTCACACTGGGCATAGCTTGAGCAAAGGAGGCCTCAAAGCCCACCCCCACAGTGACATACTTCCTCTAACAAGGCTACACCTTCTCCAACAAAGCCACACCTCCTAATAGTGCCACTCCCTTTAAGCTTATGGGGGCCAATTCCATTCAAACTACCATAACCTCCATTCACCACTTTCCTAAAAATTTCCTAAAGTAAACAAAACAAAGCACAAACCTAGTATTGTGGTGGTATTGTGTTCCCCAAAATATTGTGTGCCTTAATAAACTTATCTGGGGTCAGAGACGGAACAGCCACAATATTAAACAGAGGTTAGGCAGTGGTAGCACACGCCTTTAATCCTAGCATTCCAGAGACAGAAATCCCTCTGGATCTCTGTGAGTTCAAGGCCACATTGGAAACAGCCAGGCATGGTGACCCACACCTTAATCCCAGGGAGTGGTGGTAGAAAGCAGAAAGGTATATAAAGCGTGAGGACCAGAAACTAGAAGCATTTTGGCCTGGAGAAGCATTTGGCCTGGTTAAGCTTTCAGGCTTTCGAGAAGCACAGTTCAGCTGAGAGCCATTAGGATATGAGGACACAGAGGCTTCCAGTCTGAGGAAACAAGACCAGCTGAGGACCCAGCGAGGTGAGGTAGCTGTGGCTTGTTCTGTCTCTCTGACCATCCAGCATTTCACCCCAATAACTGGCCCAGGTTTGATTTTATTAATAAGACTCTTTAAAATTCCTGCTACATAGTATAATAATTAGTGTTACCAACTTGATAGCCTGCCACTCTGAGAAAACTAATAGCTGCCTTGTGATTAGCATTAAGACAGAGAAAGCTCTCTTCCCTCTTTCTTCTTACCTCAATGTCAGCGAAGCAAGCATGGGAAGGAAGGAAGGTAGCAGATCCGAGCTGTTAGAGTGGCAGACCTGCTCTGTATAGCTGGAAAGATCTGAAAACAAACACAGCTGAGTCTTAAAACTTGAAACTTGGCAATCTTAATAACTACAGGTTCTGGGTAAATTACAGAAACACTTCATCCATTGTTAGGGAAGGCGGAGGCCCAAATTTGGCACAGCATAGCACTCCCAGTCAATAGAAACGACCCTGGAAACAACTCAGTCCATATGGTTGCCTCACTCTGTAGCTTCCATTCACCATCTCTGGAGGTTGGAATGAAAATGGCCCCCATAGACTAATAGGGAATGGCGATATTGGGAGAGGTGGCCTTGTGGGGAGAAATGTGGTCTTGTCAGAGGAAGTGTGTCACTGAGGGGTGAGCTTTGAGGTTTTGGAAGCTCAAGCCAGGACCAGTGTCACTGTCTTTTCTGGATGCCTGCCAATCTGTCTAGGCTCCCTCACCAGGACCATGTCTGGCTGCACACTGCCATGTTTTCTGCCATGGCAACAATGGACTTCTGAAACTGCAAGCCAGCCCGAATCAAGTATTTTCCTTTGTAAGAGTTGTGTCAAGGTCATAGCACCTTTTCACAGCAATAGAACAGTGACTGTAGGCAGATTTTTAGGGGGGTGGGTGGGAGTGGGGGTGGTCAGCTCACAAAAAATGACACAGAGACATTATTAATTATGAAATCTTGGCCTACAGTTTAGGCTTGTCCCACTAGCTCTTATAACTTAAACTAAGCCATTTCTATTCATCTACATGTTGCCACATAACTCATGGCTTTTACCTCTCCCCCTGCAGCTCGTTCTCTCTCTCTCTCTCTCTCTCTCTCTCTCTCTCTCTCTCTCTCTCTCCCTCCATCTGGCGGATGCATCTCTGCATCTCCTTTCTTCTTCCCAGAGCTCTCTGTCCCCCAGAAGTCCCACGTAACCTCTTCCTGCCTAGTTAATGGTCATTCAGCTCTTCATTAAACCAATCACAGTGACACATCTTCACACAGTGTAAAGGAATATTCCACAACTGAAAAAGACACCATTTCTCTAGATTCTGGATTAATTCAAGCAAGTCACAGTTTTGTGGCTGATATCTTAGGAAAGTTGATGTCGCATAGCAAACTCTATATAATTTCAGTTAAAGTAATTAATATCCAGCACAAACAATTACGTAATCCCAATTCAGCCTTAGCATAATGCCAGCTCTGATACAGCCTCCTTGGCTGTATCACAATAGAAGCGACAGCATCATAATAAAAGTATATGCAGGAAGAAGAGATGACCCATGAGACAGAAAGACAAGAATGTGTGGAGGGGTCTTTTATCATAACTCAATTCCTCATAAATTAAATACATGCCTTGAGAACTACATTAATCCCTTCTAAGGGAAGCACCCCTATGTAACCACCTCTCACCAGGCACCACCTAAAGGTTCTACCAACTAAACACCATCACAAACTAAAGATCAAATGTGAAATACTCAAGCAACACGCAAGTGCTGCCACCGAGGAGTACTGCCCACTCGCACTGTGACCCCCAACTCCTATGACCCAAAAACTACCTGTAGAACATAATAAGCTCTCAAAAACACTTTTGAGGATCATTAGTAAGAGGAATGCTGCTTACTGGTTTGCTTTTCATGGCTTGCTCAACTTGCCTTTTTATATAACCTGGAGTGGCTATGCACAGTGGACTGGGCCCTTTCACACCCATGATTAACCAGTAAAATTCCAAGGCAGGAACTCAAGGTAGAAACCTGGAGTTAGGAGTTGAAACAGAGACAATGGAGGAACACTGCTGAACGGCTTGTTTCCATGGTTCGTTCAGCTTGCCTTTAATACAACCCACAGGATGGCTTGCCCAGGCATAGCAATGCCTACAGTAGGCTGGGCCCTGCCACATCAGTAATTAACCAAGCAAATGTCCCATGAACACACTTACATGTCAATTTGATGCAAGTGATTCCTCAGTTGATGTTTCTTCCTCTCAGATTACTCTAGTTTGTGTCAAACTGACAAAAACTAATGAGCACAACTTTTGTGTGTGTTGTACCATCTTGCTGATCCTAAATCTTCTCCATGATGTCCTTCCTATCCCTGCCTGAAAGTGGCATAACAACCTTCACACCCAGTCCACTGATCCTGACCTGGGAAGTGGAGTCAGGCTAAGTGACAATAGCAGTGAGGCTGGGACCACAGCAGCGGCTGGGTCCCTACCTCACTGCTCAGAGTGACCAATGATGAATGAGTCTTGGTTGGCCATTTGTGGGTCCCCAGTGAACAACTGGACTATGTTGACATTGGGGCTGCTCAGGGCTCTTATACTGGAACTTGGTAACCATCTTGTTAAGAGTCATTTGGCCTGGAACCAGTGTGGTGGCTTACACTGAGGTTGATTTTCCACCAGTTCAAGGCTACTCTGAGCTGCAGAGCAATTTCTATGTCATATGATGTGAGTCTGTAATCCTAGCTCTTGCAAGACTGAGGCAGGAGGATTACAAGTTCAAAGTTTGTATTTCTGAACATCTAGAAAAATAAAATTGCAAGTTTGAGCACAATAAAATAGATATATTATTTTAGTAAAATGTCATAAAGAACTTCCAGAACAAATTATAATTGGCTTTTGAAGCTCTGATCTATTTTAAACAAAAGAAATACTTATCTGAGTTATATTCTTTTAGCTCACTAATTTGAAAAAACTATTAAATAACCAAAAGCCATGGTGGAGAGACACTCCCCTAACACCACTCCTAAAGGTTAGTTTAAAATAGTTTTTCATCAGCCTGCCTGGAAAACTTGGGCCTGGGTTAATTATTTATAAGCCCAAGACTGCCTTTTCAGTCTCTTCTTTTGTTGACCCAAGCCAAGTTTTTAAAACAGCATCAACTTTTGTAGTAAATTAGCACCCCTGTTTTGTTTATGAGCCTAGCTTTGGTCACTGCCAATGCTTGTACTGGACTTTATTTGGCACAAGTTAAAGAATCCAGGGATTTAAAAATAACTCTAATAAAACAAGTCACCTTATTTGTTTTTTTAACACAGACTGAAGCATCCTTTTCCAAGGAACCACCTGAGATCACAATATCATGTTTAATGAACCTGGCATAGCAGTCATTATTAGACATTTTACCAATACATCATTTTTGTGATGCCCAACAACCATGCTTGAAAGGTTCAGAATGGGAAGTCAGTCTCTTTTCACTGACGTTTTGTCAGAATTAGATTTTCTAGCAGTTCTTCTCAGGCAGCCGCAGTGGCATGCATTACAGAAAAGAAGATGCTATGAACTTCTTAGAAAATGTGCGGCAAATGTTATAAGTCAGATGGAGAATTATTGTGGTAGTTCAAATGTAACTGACCCCCATAAGCTCATAGGAAGTGGCACTATGTAGCAGAGTCCTGTGCTGTTGTTCCCTTTGGGGGAGGGGACCAAGTAGGCACAGAGTCAACAACATAGTCTCCCAACAACATCTGGGAGAATGTTGAAGCAACAAGCTCAGTTTATTCAGGAAGAGGCAAGCCTTATATACCCTCCACCCCACCCTGGGGGAAGGTCTGATGAATATGCATCTGCTGGTGTGACATGGCTGCCTCTCATTGGTCCAGGTCATCTCCAGATCATGTTTCAGCTGCTGTTGCTAAGGCCCTTAGGCAGACCCAGTTTGGCTCTCAGAAAGTATTTTTTTTACTAGTTTGGGTAAGCTGGCCCTCAAACCTGTTAGGGATGAGTCATCCCACAGTATTATTAGGAGGTGTGACCTTGTTGGAGTAGGTATGGCCTTGTTGAAGAAAATGCGTTACTGTGGAGGCAGGCTTTGAGGTCTCCTGTGCTCAAGCTATCCCCTGTAACACAGACCACTTCCTGTTGCCTATGGGTCACAATGTAGGACTCTCAGCTCCTTCTCCAGCACCATGTCTGCCTGCACATCACCATGTTGATAATAGACTAAACTTCCAAAAATGTAATCCACTCCAATTAAATGTGTTTCCTTAATAAGAGTTGTCATGGCAATGGTGTCTTTTCACAGCAATAGAAACCCTAACTAAGACAGAAGTTGGTACCAGGGACTGGGGTATTGCTGTGATAGATCTGATCATGCTTTTGTTTGAAGGAATATGGACTTTGGGACTGTGGATTAGAAAAGTAGCTGAACACTTTAAGTTCTGCTTAATGGGCCATCCTAGAAGGAACATGGAAGACAGTGGTGCTGAGTGTAATTTGAACTGTGCGGGCCTGGATCAAGAGGTTTCAGAGGAGAAGAATGTTAAGTATTTGGCCTAGAGACTGATCTTGTGATATTTTGGTGAAGAATGTGGCTGGTTTTTTGTTGTTGTTGTTGTTGTTGTTTTGTTTTTTGCCTTTGTCCAAAAAGTCTGCCTGAGGCTAAAGTGAAGGGTTTGGCAGAGGAGATTTCAAAACAGCTGAGGATAGACTCTGTCCTGTGGTTATTAGTGGAAACTCTAATGAAGATCTATAATGAAAAGGAGCAAGCTGAGCAAGGAAAAATGACAAAATATAAAATTTAAGGAGAAAAGAAACACTAGGAAGTGAAATGGAGGTAAACCTGTGTTCACAGAGATAAACAGACTAAGAAATGGAATAAAGGAAATAAATGGTAACCTCAGGGCAAGATACTACCCAGCTAAATTTCTGACTTGTGAAAAGGAATTAAAGTTAAACTTAGAGTCAGGTGTGGTGGCATATGCCTTTAATCCCAGCACTTGGAAGTCAGAGACTGGCAGATCTCTGAGTTTGAGGCCAGCCTGGTCCACAGAGCAAGTTCCAGGACAGCCAAGCTTAGGCAGTGAAGAAAATCATGGAAAACAGAAAGCTGGTGAAGATATAATTGAATGAGGGGGTGATGCTCCAGCCCCAGCAAGCAATAGAACTTGGCAGTTTCAGCCATGTGGTTCTGGTTTTAGGGTCAAGGAGTACCTAAGGAAAGCCACTGAGGCCAGGCATGTGTCAAGGGTGTCCCTGCATGGAGGCGTAGAGAGGCTATTTCATGAAGCTATGAAAGTGAAGCCTGGGTTGTCTTGGAAACCCCAAAATGCTGAAAATGCCAAAGCTATGGGATACCTGATGAGGAGAGCTGCTAACAGGGAATGGAACTGGCCCAGGAGAAAGAAGTGTGTTGCAGTCAACGAAGCTGAAAGAATTTGGAGATCTAAAGAGCATTTTGACATCAGGCATGGAGATGCAGAGTTTGGAGTTTGCCCAGCTGGTTTTTGGTCTTTCTATTTTGAGTATTTCCTCACTATGATCCCTTCCCTACATTTTGGAATGGTAATGTATACCCTGTGCCATTATATGTTGGAAGTATGTGACTTGTTTTGATTTTGATTTTATAGAGGATTACAGTTAAGAGATTCCAAGAATCTCAGAAGAGACTTTGAACTTTCTTAAACATTGTCCAGACTGTGATATACTAAGGGGACTTTTGGAGGTGGATTAAATGCATTTTTCATTATGATATGATTACAAGCTTCTGGGGGACAGAATGTGGTAGAGCATCTGTGAAAAATCAGAATATTCTTAGAAAAAGCACCTGCTTTTGGCCTCATGATCAAAATTATTTACAAGTTAGGGCTGGAGGTTTCATATCATATCAGACAAGTAACACTCAAATCAGGTTAATAAACACTTAGTTCTCCTCAAGCAATAATTGTTTTTGATGTGTTTGGAACTCTTGTATTCTTTTTCCATCATTGCAGATCACAAATTGCTATACACAATAGCTTCCCTAATGTGCTATAGAAAACCGTAACTAGTGCCCAGCTGTGTTGTGGTACCCCACATCTAACTTACTCTCCCTCACCCTTGCCTATCCCTGTCTTTAATGGCAACTCTTCTACTCATGTCTATGAGATAGTTCAATTTCCACACATAAATGAGAACTATGGTATTTCTTTTTCAGTGTCTGACTTATTTCATATAATAGAATAACCTCCAATTCTGTGTTGTTGCAAATAACATAATCTTGTTTTTTAATACTGAATAGTACTCTATGATGTATATAGCCCTGTGGTCCTTATCCATTCACCCATGTGGACACCTGGATTGGTTCCACAGCTTGACCATGGTGAATGTTGCAATAAACATGGAAGTCCTGGTATCTTTTCACGTAAGAATTTCACTTGCTTTGGATACTTTCTCAAGAGTGGGATTTCCTATTTACTGGGACTGTTTTTAATTTGAGAAACCTCCCTATTGTTTTCCATAATGGTTGTACTAATTTACCTCCAACAATGATCAAGTTCCCTTTCTTCTATATTCTCATCAGCACTTATTATCTTTAGTCTTTTTTGAAAAAAGCGGTTTGTGTGTGTGTGTGTGTGTGTGTGTGTGTGTGTGTGTGTGTGTGCGCGCGCATGTGTGTATATCATCTCCTACTTGACATATATGTGGAGGTCAGAAGACAACTCTTTGGAATCAGCTCCCTCCTTTGACCTTTATGAGGGTTCAAGGAATTGAACCCAGATTATCAGGCTTACCAAGGCAAGAGCCTTTACCTGCTGAGCCATTCTACCAACATCCATAACATCCATGCTTAGTGGCTGAGGTAATCTTACACTGTGGTTTTGATTTTCATTTCTAGTAATTAGCAATTTTTAATGTATTTGGTCATTTCTACATCTTCTTTTGAGAGAGAGATCTATTTACTTCTACTGCCCAATTTTAAATCAAGCCATGTGGATTTTTTGTTTGTTTGGATTTTTAGAGTTCTTAATACATTCTGGATATTAACCCCTTGCCTGGAGCATGGTTTGAAGATATTTTTCCCATCTGATTCATCTCTCTGTCAATTGTTTCCTTGTCTGAATAGAGTTGTTTAGTCTTATGGAATCCTGTTTCCTTATTTTGGCTTTTGTTTCTGATATTTTTGAAATCTTGTCACAAAATTCCCTTCCCCTCCAATGCCTTGCAGCATTCCCCTTAGTTTTTCTCCAAACAAATACATAGTTCCAAGTCTCACATTTAAATGTGTAATCCATTTTGACTTATTTTGTACCTTGTGAGAGATGGGGGTTCTCTTTTCTTCTCCATTGTATATATCCAGTTTCCTCAAAACACTGTATTTAACAAACTGCCCTTTCTCTACTGAGACTTATAAAAATGAAAGAAATCCCATTCACAGTAGTCACAAAAAATTAATATATGATCCAGGTGCCTTTGTCAAAACTGAGCTAACTGTCAGTATTGACTTCTGTGTTCTGTGTTCTGCTTCATTGGTCTGTGTATGAGATTTTATTGCCATGCTGCTTTGGTTATTAGCTTGGCCCTAACCTTTGAAATCAAGAATTACCATGGTCCAACTTTGCTCAGAATCACTTTCACTATTATAGCTCTTTCATGGTTCCATATTAATTTTAAAATTTTCTACATTCTGAAAAGGAAGTCATTGGTATTTTGATAGTGACTGCATTGTACAATGCATAGATTGCTTTGGGTGATAATACTCACTTTAACAATATCAATACTCGTGATCATGAAATGGGATAGCTTCTTATTTTTCATAAGCTCTACAATTTCTTCATCTGTATTTTACAGTTTTCACTATGGAGATTGTGGTGGTTTAAATGAAAATGGCCTCTGTAGGCTCACAGGGAGTGGCAATATTAGGAGGTGTGGCCATGTTGGAGAAGTGTGTTCTTGTTGGAAGAAGTGTATCACTGGGGGTGGGCTTTGAGGTTTTGGAAACTCAACCTAGGCCCAGTGACTCACTCTTCCTTCCTGCTGCCTGAAGATCCAGATGTAGAACTCTCAGCTCCTTCTCCAGCACCATGTCTACCTGCGTGCCACCGTGCTTCCTGCCATGGTGATAATGAACTAAACCTTTGAACTGTAAGCCAGCCCCCAATTAAATGTTTTTCTTTATAAGAATTGTGGTGGTCAGAATGTCTCTTCACAGCAATAGAAACCCTAACAAGACAGAGATCTTGAAAGTTTCATCAAGAGCAATTAGAAAAGAAAAAATAAATAAAGAGCATCCAAGTTTTAGCCCTGTTTCCAGATAACATCATTTTAAACACAGAAAAAAAAATCTCAGTATTCCATCATGAAACTGTTAGAAGTAATAAACAAATTTAGCAAATTTTGAGGTTACAAAAACAGTATATTGAAAAAACTAGCATTTTATTTTTAAATGACCCTAGCTGCTCTGCATAAGTTTAAAGCCCATGTGTTCCATGAAGAGTAGATCTGACTACTAAGCCCAGAAATTACACTCTCATGACTAGAAGAACTTAAAAGATAAAAATAATAATAATAATCTTCAGGTAGTTGTGACTCCACAGTCATGTAATTGGACATTGGAAGATGATTAAGTAATCAGAATGTGAAAAATATCTTGAACAGGTACAAATCTGAGAATTGGGACCTTTAGATTATTACTGTTTTCAAAATAAACTGTATTTGGGAGACTGTGCCAGGATGTCCCACTTGGGTTGTTAAATACTGTGTGAGAGGCCACTGACTCAGACAAAGCTCTTGTTCCAAGCCTAATGTGCTAAACCCTTATACAATAGCTGAGTTTGGCCGGGCGGTGGTGGCACACGCCTTTAATCCCAGCACTCGGGAGGCAGAGGCAGGTGGATCTCTGTGAGTTCGAGGCCAGCCTGGTCTACAGAGTGAGTTCCAGGAAAGGCACAAAGGTACACAGAGAAACCCTGTCTCGAAAAAAAACAAAAAACAACAACAACAAAAAGAATAGCTGAGTTTTAGTGAATGGCAGGGAGCCAGTTGAGCTGGGGCCGACTAACCTGGATTTACACCACACTGCTATTCCTTTAAAGTATTGTCAGATCATATAATTGGTGTCTCTTTTTAAGCCTCTATTGGTTCTGAGGACTGTGATTTGATGTTATCAGTTACACGTTCAAGCCAACTTAGAACAGGAAGAATTCTTGAGAGGCTGTAGCTGCCAAAGGATGAGGATTTGTCATCACCTCACCATAGTGGAGAGCGTGACGGCAGCAAGCGGGCAGGCATGTTGCCAGAGCAGCAGCTAAGAGTGCACTGGGGATGGTGAGAGGCTTCGGCACAGGCTCACCCTATGGCACACCTCCACCAACCTTCTGCTGTTTCCCAGACAGTTCCACCAACTGGAAACAGAAGATTCAAACATGTGAGCCTGTAGGGGCCACCCATATATTCAATCAAATTACCACTCAGAATTCACTTTCTGTTTTTTGGTTTTGTTGTTGTTGTTGATGATGATGATGATGATGATGATGATGATGATGACGACGATGACGCTGTTTTGCTTTGGGTTGTAATTTCTCAGGTAAATTATGCTGATTTTTTTTTGACAAGGCTTATAGGTAGTAAAATGGCCGAGGGTAGAGGTGGAAGATGAGGAAACCCCTGGTTGGTTTTAGGCATCTAGAAGAAGCCTAGGGGAAGAGAAGTATATATCTGGTGTGATGTTGGAACCTTGATATGAAAAACACAGCAACTCAAGTGTAAGCAAACACTCCTTGGACCACATCAGCAAAGCTGAGTTCTCTTAAGTTAAAGCTCAGATTTGAGTTCAAAGGAGAACCAAGAGGAGGATGGGCTGGACGTAAGGTGCAGTGACGCATATGTATGACCCACTCAATGACATTAAGAAACCATTCGTTTTTATAAATTATTGTGTCAGAATATGTTCCCTTAAGTACTTCTCACTTAGAACTATTTACTGAAGATTTAGAAGGGAAGTAACATTATATGTGAGATTTATTAAGTAATTTAGAACAGTAGAGGTCAGAGGTTGGCCATGTGAGGCTCATTAGTAAGAATAAGAAGATTCATATGTCCTTGGCTTTTGTACATGTTTGAAAAATTTACTGAGAAATAAAACTGAGGTATGCTTCACTTATACTTATTAATTTCTTGAAGCTAGTAACAGAAGGGAAGAGTAAAAAAGCTAAGGCCAGTCTGCAAGGATACAAAACCCTTCTACAGAGCTATAGTAATAAAAAACCACATGGTGTTGGCATAAAAACAGGCACGCTGACCAATGTAATCAAATTGAAGACCCAGCTGGGCGGTGGTGGCACACGCCTTTAATCCCAGCACTCGGGAGGCATAGCCAGGTGGATCTCTGTGAGTTCAAGGCCAGCCTGGGCTACCAAGTGAGTTCCAGGAAAGGCGCAAAGCTACAGAGAGAAACCCTGTCTCAAAAAAAAAAAAAATTGAAGACCCAGACATAAATCCATACACCTACAGACACCTGATTTTTGATAAGGAAACCAGAAATACACACTGGAAAAAAGAAAGCATCAACAAATGTTGCTGGTCAAACTGAATGTCCACATGTAGAAGAACACAAATAGATTCATATCTATCACCCTGCACACAACTCATGTCCAAGTGGATCAAAGACCTCAACGTAAAAGCAGACACACTGAACCTGGCAGAAGAGAAAGTGGAAAATAGCCTTGAACACATTGGCACAGGACACAACTCTCTGAAGATAACACAGATAGTGCAGACACTAAGATCAATAATTAATAAATTGGACCTCATGAAACTGAAAAGCTTCTGTAAGGCAAAAGACACCATCAATAAGACAAAGCAGCAGACTACAGTATTGGAAAAGATTTTTAACAATTCCATATCTAATACAGGACTAACATCTAAAATATATGAGGGACTCAAGAAATTAAATATCAAAAAATCCAAGTAATTCAATTTAAAAATGGGGTACAGATCTAAACAGAGAATTCTCAACAGAGGAGTCTCAAATGGCTAAGAAACACTTAAATGTTCAACATCCTTAACCATCAGGGAAATACAAGTCAAAACTACTTTGTAATTCCATCAT
Organism: Peromyscus melanophrys; assembly: GCA_902168415.1. Lineage (NCBI taxonomy): Eukaryota > Metazoa > Chordata > Mammalia > Rodentia > Cricetidae > Peromyscus > Peromyscus melanophrys. Next base: position 16,159 of record CABHPR010138315.1, read on the forward strand.
ATACCTATCAGACTCGCTAAGATCAATAACACAAGTGACAGTTCATATTGGAGAGGATGTGAAGCAAGGGGACCACTCCTCCATTGCTGGTGGGAGTGTAAATTTGTACAGGCACTATGGAAACCAATAGGGCAATTCTTCAGAAAATTGGGAATCTGTCTACCTCTATAGCTAACCAAAAGATGCTCTATCCTACCACAGCTAACCAAAAGATGCTCTATCCTACCACAAGGACACTTGTTCAACTATGGTCATTGTGACTTTATTCATAATAGTCAGAAATTGGAATCAGTCTAAATGTCCCTCAACTAAAAAATGAATAAAGAAAATGTGGTATGTTTACACAATGGAGTATTACTCATTGGTTAAAAAAATAAAAAGTAAAAGAAAAAAAAGACATCATGAGATTTGGAGGTAAATGGAACTAGAAAAAGTCATTCTGAGTGAGGTAACCCAGACCCAGGTGGACAAATAAGGTATGTATTCACTTATAAGTGGGATATTAGCTATTAAGTAAATGATAACCAAACTACAATCCATAGACCCAGAGAGACTGAGTAAAGAGGAGGGCTCTATGGGGGATGCATGGATCTCCCTGGGAAGGGGAAATGGAATAGATTTTGCATGTTGACTGGAGACCAGTGGGGATGGGAGCAGGAGAGATCAGGTTTCAGGGGAGAGTGTAGGGTGAGACAGCTGGAAGTGGGGGATACTTGGGCAGTTATATGAAAAAGTTAGTGCAGTGGAAACTTCCTAGAATCTATAAGGGTGACCCTAGTGAGGACTCCTAGTACCGAAGGATACTGAGTGTGAACTGGCCACCCCTTATAGCCAGGCAAGGCTCCCAGTGGCAGGACTGGGTTGCATTCAGTTGAGTTGTTGGCCAGTGATGTCCCATGGAGATCCCTAAACAACCCAGGCTGATGCTAGGACAGAGGGTCACTCTCCAAAAACTGACAGTGGGGCCTTGTTGCTGAAGACAACATTTATACAGTCCACTGCACTTAGAGAGGTTGTAGCTGGTGCCTGCATGGAGTCTTTACTCCTATATTCTAATCTCTTTGGCACAAGTAGGCACTCTGCAGGCTACAGAAAGAGAAACCTGGACAACAACCCAGCCATGAAACCCTTGACCTATAATCTGTCCTGCCTGCAAGATGTGCTGGGGAAATGGTGGTGCAGAATTTGTAGGAGTGGCCAACTAATGTTTGGTTTAACTTGAGGCCCATACCATGGAGAAGGAGCCCATGCCCTACACTGCCTGGATGGTCAGGAACAGGAGCCTGGACCACTCAGAGACCTAGGGTAAAACCAAACATGACTAGCCAAATTAATAATAACAACAACAACAACAATAATAATAATAATAATAATAATAATAATCAGTGAAATGATTCCTAGTGATATTCTGGTATACTCATAGATTTGTGCCTTGTCCAGTCATCATCAGAGAAACTTCTTCTGGCAACCAAATAGAAATGGATGCAGAGACCCACAGCCAGACATTATGCAGAAAGAGAGTCTAAACTGGAGATCTCCATTGGGTCCCTCCCCGTCAGAGATCAGGGAGCCCTTCAAGAGAGGGGGCAAAAAAATTTTAGGAGTCTGAGGGGATGGAGGACACCAGAAGAACACGGCCCAGCAAGTCTACTAAGCAGGGCTCATATGGGCTTATAGAGAATGAAACAGCAACACAGGGCTTGCATGGCTCTGCACCAGGTCCTCTGTGTATATATTGTGGCTGTTAGCTTAATGTTTTTGTGACTCCTAACAGTGGGAGGGGGTGTATCTCTGATTCTTTTGCCTGCTCTTGGGACTCTTTTCCTCCTATTTGGTTGCCTTGTCCAGCCTCAATATGAGGGCCTTAGCCTTGTCTTATTGTATCTTGTTTTGTCCTGTTTGGCTGTTGCCTTTTAAGAGGCCTGCTCTTTCTGAATTGAAAATGGAGAAGTGGATCTTGGGGAGAGGGGAAGTGGGGCGGGGAGCTAGAAGGAGTGAAGAGAGGGGAAACTATAGTTGGGTTGTATTGTATGAGAGAAGAATCTATTTTCAATAATAATAAATAAGCAAATAAATAAGTAAAATTTTAGATAAATAAAGGGGGGAAACCTACAGTTAACCCACCAAAGTCCTAAAAGCCAGAGCCAGGGAAGACAAGGCAAATTACAGAAACAAAGAGGGGGCCTAAGCTAGTGAGTTCTACATAAAAAAGTGAATCCTATGGAGAATGCCTAAGGATCAATCACCATGTCACAGAGGATTTGGTAAACCAGGACATAATTTAGAGACAGCTCAAAGGCAAGTAAGACCAAACACATAAACAGCAGGTATTTATGTAGAGGGGCTTTTCTTTCCTCACCATATCCAAGGTTGCAGGCCTCGTCATCCCTGCTTCCTTGTGTTGACTGCTTTCCCTAGCCCTCATAGCTCCTCAGTGTGGTCCAGTGCCTACATTTCCAGACAGCAGGGATAAAGGGAGAGATCCAAGAGTGAGCACACGGGAGGCCCAGCATCACTCAGGAAGAACGTTAGAAGCTACCACACTGAGGGAGTCACACCTCGCACTCACGAACATCCCTTAGTTCCAAAACAGAAGCTACCACCTAGGAGAAACAAAAAGGAGGAAAACAGTGTCCCACCAGACTAAGAGATATTTATGACTTCTCCAGAGATCTTTCCTGCTTGATGAAGTAGCTATCTGTCCCTGTGACTAAAATGCCTGTCACAGACAACTTAAGGGAAGATTTATTTTAGCTGAGTTTCAGAACTGTGAGCTGGTCATGCAGAGAAGGGTGCCGTGGTGATGCCGAGCAGTTCACGGCCTGGTGACCAGGAAGCAGAAAAAGTTTAGAGGAAAGAGCTGGATCAAGATGCAACACCTAAGTACACACCTCCAGTAACCTACTTCGCCCAAATAGGCCCCACCCCCTAGCTTTCTCGGCCTCTCACAGGGCTACCGTGAATCCATGGAGAATGCATTCATTCATAGGTCAGAACTATCAGGGGCGAAGTGTCCCTGGAAATCCATCCCGACACTCCCAGGTGTGTGCTGTACTAATCCTCTGACACTTCTTTTTTTTGTGTTTTTTTTTGTGGTGGTTTTTCAAGACAGGGTTTCTCTGTGTAGCTTTGGCGCCTGTCCTGGAACTCACTCTGTAGCCCAGGCTGGCCTCAAACTCACAGAGATCTGCCTGCCTCTGCCTCCCAAGTGCTGGGATTAAAGGAGTGCACCACCACCACCGCCCGGCCCTCTGGCACTTCTTAATGTGCTCAGCCTGGCCATCAAAATCAACCATCAGCCTCACAATGCCTAAGCAGAACATTTCACTGTTTTCATTGCTTTTTCCTGGTTGTTTCCAGGACAAAAGGATGTAGCACAGACTGAAAAGCAACTTTTTTTGTTATTGTTTTGGTTACTTGCAGAAAGGATTCTAACATTAAGGAGAAGAATACAGATTAGCATGCTTACAATGAGCAGGCACTTTTACTATAACCTTGGATATTATCAGGTTATTGGACTGGATAGAAATCTTGTAACTTAGCATATGAGGGCAGAGCATGTGGATAGTAGTTAAGACGCTGATCAATATGTTGACCCTATCTCCGGTATCCTCCTCCCCACTCCCCACCCCGCACCCCACCCCCATCCCACCTCCACCCACCCATCCACCCCCCAACCCCCATCTCTCTCCTTCTGTCTCCCTCCTTCTAATTACAGGCTTGAAATAAAAAAGACTGCACAAAAATGTTTGCAAGAGCAGGAAAAATATAGTTAAGTCTGTGTCATTTGGAGGAAAAAAAAAATGGTACAAGCAGATCTCTCAAAAAAAAAGTTCGTATTTTTAGCATTAGTTTTAAACTTATACTACCAAGATTTGTTTTCTCATTGCAATTTTTTATAAAATGCATCTAGATCAACATATGCGTGCATATATATCCATTTATAAATCCATACATCAGCATTAATGTACACTGTGTCCTTTAGCCCAGTGATACTCAACTGTGGTCCTTGCCAGCATTCCTTGGGAATTTATTGTAAATGTTCATTTGTGGGCCCCGCCCAGACTCCCTGGTCTCAGCCGGAGGATTCTGACACAACTAATTATTGAGCCAATGATCTACACAGACACTTCTCAGCTCTGGCTGGTTTTTGGAATCAGAAGGGATCTTGGACCTCTACTACTGTACAATCCCTATCTCCAGGGATTCTGATTTGAGGAGTTTGGGGTGTGGTATTTTGTTTTGTTTTGTTTTGTTTTGTTTTGTTTTTTTAGGTTTTGTTTGTTTGTTTTGTTTTGTGGGGGGGGGGTTGTTTTTTGTTTGGTTGTTTTGGGTTTTTTTGATTTTTTGTTTTTTTGACTGTGGTGGTTTCTTAAGTTCTTCCAGATGATTCCAATTTAAATCCAGGAGTAAACACCATTGTTCTCTCCTGCTTAGGCTGTCTTAGTCTTCAAGACCAAATGAAAACATTCGAATGAACTACTGCCCACAAATGATGCTGAACTGGTTTCCTTCCCCAAATCTATAGAGATTCTGGTTTAAGTCTTTGTCTTCCCAGGCCTCCCTTTCCTGACCCAGGAGGAAGAGGACGAGGTCCCCCTGCAGTTTGATTCACAGCACACCATGAAGGACTAGTGAGTATGACAGGATCAGAGTTTGACATGAGGTGTTTCCGTGGCAGCACCCACGTGGGAAAAAGATGGGCTGAGGGTTAGAAAGTTGAAATGTGAGGTGAACAGTTAGAGAGAGGATGGGGATGCTCTCATAAATGTGATAATCCCATTATGGAGACGGGTACTTGGAATGGCAGTTTATCCCTATAACAGGGCCCCAAGCCTTAGCACAACTGACTCCATGATGAAGGTATCGTTCAGGCCGTAGAACTCAGCATGGAGACAGCACCACCTGCCAAAGCTAAAACAAAGGCCTCCTCCGTCAAAGCGCATCGTTCTAAGAATGTCTCTAAATGTACTAACCTTGCTTTTTGGCTTCTGTACTTCCACTTCTAGCTAACTTTTCTCGTTAACTGAAGTACGTCAACCCAGAACACAGTTTTTATGGTTAAAATCTCATCCTGAGAAAGGCTCAGGGCTACACTGGGATCCTGCACACCCAGTGCAGTCGCCAGCTAATAAAGACTTTCTATTGGCTTAAACCTGTGTCTGAGCAGTCTTCTCTGGGGAATACCCCACAACAATCTCCACACTATTGTTTTTGCAGAGCAGAATTTTGATTTCTCAGAATGAATGCACCTCTGCTATCAGAATCAATTAACACATCTCTGTATACAACCATCTCCACAACAGCTGTGGGGCTAGGAGAGGCTGGCTGGTGGGTAGACAGGAGCAAAACGGAGAAGAAGCAGAAATAAAAAGTAATTCACATGAATGGAGAGAGGGATATGGTTTATTTGTGCTGAAATGTGATTTTATTAGCATGTTAATAAAGTTGCCTGGAGATCAGAGGTCATAGCCATTAAGCAGAAGTCACAGTGGTAGCACACGCCCTTAATCTGATCACATGGCAGGCAGAGTCTCTGTGTGGTCAAGGACACAGCCAAGCAAGGTGACCTGAACTTTTAATCCCAGTACCAACCTTAGAGACCTGGAGGTCTGTGTAGACAGGCAGTGACGAGGAAGTCATGTGGTTGGGTTTAGAGCCAATGAGAAGGCAGAACAGAAAGTCAATAAAAAGACAGGTCACACAGGAAGAAGGTCTCTGAGGGAAGCGATGGCGGCGAGGTGGTCAGATAAGGTAGTAGTGGCTCTTGCTCTGATCTCTTGGCTTTAACTCTGTATTTGATTCTGTGTTTCTTATTTAATAAGACCATTTAGAATTTCGTCTACAGCAGGAGGAAATACAGTCATATGATACTTTCTTCAATTATGTTTCTAACATAATACTAGTATGTTAATTAAAAACAACTTTACAATGAACCAAAGATAATAGTAGATGATACTAACAATTTGCAAAAAAAAAAAAAAACTGTGAGCACATTCTTTAGGCAAATCCCTAAGCTAAAAATTAATAGGAATTATTGCATTTAATCCTCAAAATAATCATTCCACAGATCTGTAAGTGACTGGCTGCAGGCCTTCTTCCTGGTGTCAAAATTTATAGGCACTGTCTCCCTTGTATAAAGGGGTATCATGTGCAAATATAACTTGTGCAATACTCCCAAATATGTCCATTCATCTCTGGAAGACATATAATACCTAATTCAGTGTAAGTGCTATGATTATACTTGTTTTGCTGGTTTTGTTTTTGTTTTGTTTTGTTTCGTTTTTATGAAATGATAATACTGTACAGCTTTGGGATTGCCTGGAGCTCACTATGTAGACTAGACTGGACTTGAACGTGCACAGATCCACCTCCTTCTGCCTCCCCAATGCTGAGATTAAATGTGTGGTGCCACCACACCCAGCTGCTGTACTGTTTTTAGGATAATGGCAAAGACAAAAAGTCTGTACACATTCTATACAGACCCACTTTTTAAAAAATATATATTTTTTTGAACTAAAATTGGTTGAATCTACATATGTGAAGACTCCAAATTTGGAGGGCTGACTCTTGTATTAAAAGTGAGTCTTTTATTATTATTAATTCCCTTTACTGATTTGGGAATTTCCATATAGAAAAGTTAGCTAATTCATCCAAGACCACAAAGCTGAAAGCAGCAGAAACTGGGTTTGCGACCCCCCGGATCTGCTTTGCTTAGACCAGGGAAGTGTGTGGAGAATGCAGAAGTCAAGCAAGATGGAAGCGAGAGCGTGGATTCTAACAGATCTGCCAAATCTTTGCCGAGGTTAAGGAAATCAACAGCCGTAAGGCAGGTGTCACTGAGCTGCTAGAGGTGACTGGTTGGATATGAACTGCAGCAAGCTAGTGTAGAATAAGGATGATTTTGGTGGCTGTCACATTGGTTCCTTGGCTTGAATTAGTGAGAAGTTAAAAGGTGAGTGTGAAATCTTTTGCTAACCAGTGGACAATACCAAACAGAGTGTGTGATCCACACTCTGGACCACCATGATTCAGCCACATGGGAGAGAGGAATTGGGCCAATCAACAGTCACAGGCACCCTCCACTCCCCACCTTCACTCCCTACCCCATCCCCACCCACACACACACACACAGTATATGAGAAGGGAGGAAAAATCACTCAAGTGGGAGAAATGAAAGCTTGGAACTTAAACATCCAAAAGAAAGACATTTATTCAGGAAGGAGGAGTCCAGGAGAGTAGCTGCCTCTACCAGGGTGGAGAGAACAGTTCACAACTGACGAGGCAGGGCGGTTTATACAGGATGTCCTGGGGGCAGATCAACTGTGATTGGTTAGGTGTTTTTTCTGCCCAGGGATTGGCCAGTTTTGTGGGCTAGGGACAGAGATGGCCTTGATTTCAGGGCCAAACTGTGTTTCTTTCACTGGTCTTTCTTGACTTTTTGACACTGCCTCTAAGGCCAGGGCACATTTCTTTCACGGACTCTGATTCTAGCGACCAAGAGTGTTATTTTTGTACTAGTTTCAGAGTCAAGGCATGTTTCCTTGGTTCTGGGTTTGGAGATAAAGTGTTCATTTCTCTGGCTCAGGTCCCAAACGCAGGCTGTGTTTCTTTCCCTAGTCCTGGGCCCTAGGGCCAGGATTCTGCTGTCCTGCTCTGTGATTGGTTGGTTTCACAAGTCAGTTGGCCAGGGGCAGAGATGGCTCTAACTTGGGCCAAACTGTGTTTCACTGGTCTTATCTGAGCCATCTTTCCCTAGTTCTGGGCTCCAGGGTCAGGGGGGGTTCTTTAGCCAGCACCTTTTCCCTACACCTTTGTCTCTCAAGGACTCTCATGTAGCTGGGAGGAGGGGTCAAATGGGAAACAGTATCTCCCGTTTTTGTCTCACTGTGAAATTCTACACAATGTCAAAACATCTTCCACTGATTCCCTTTGTTTTGTTGGTTTTTGTTTGTTGTTTTGTTTTTCTCCCTAGCAACTATCATTATCAGAAATTCTATATAAATGAGCATGAAATAATAAAATAGCGTCTTGGTTGGATTTTTATTGTTGAGATAAAACACCATGACAAAAAGCAACTCAGAGAAGAAAGGGTTTATTTCCTTAACACTTCCATCACAGCTCATCATCAAAAGAAGTCAGGCAGGAAGCCAAACAGGGAAGAACTTGGAATAGGAGAGACCATGGACAAGTGCTGCTTACTGCCTGGCTTCTTATGGCTTGCTTAGCGTGCTTTCTTATAGAACCCAAGACCATCAGCCTATGTGTGGCCCCATCCACAATGGGCTGGATGCTATCTCATCAATCACTAATTTTTAAAATGTCCTACAGGCTTATCTACAGCCTGGTCTTCTGGAAGCAGCTCAACTGAGGCTCCCTCCTCTCAAATGACTCCAATTTGTAACTCCGCAGCCTAGGAATGGCTGAGTTACCCAAAGGAAGATGTTCAAATGGGGCACTGTTGTTCGAATGTTAAATAGTCTTATCATTTAAATTAAAAAAAAAAAAAAAAAAAAACAAAGCCAGATATCAGGGCGAAGGCTGAAAGATCAGAGAAGCAGAGGAAGCCACACTCATCATCTACCTCACCAATTCCACAAATCCTCAGACTGAAAGCTTCTGAGTCCTCACTCAAAAGGGTCTCTCTCAGCTGAACTACTTTATTTCGTGTTTCCTCATGCCTTATATACCTTTCTCTGCCATGCCATTACTCCTGGGATTAAAGCCATGTGTGCTTCCCAGTACTGGGATTAAAGGTGTGTGCCACCACTGTCTGGCTGTTTCCAGTGTGGCCTTGAACTCACAGAGATGCAGAGGATCTCTGCCTCCTGAGTGATGGGGTTAAGGGTGTGTGCCACCACTCTCTGGCCTCTATGTCTAATCTAGTGGCTGGCTCTGTCCTCTGATCCTCAGGCAAGTTTATTAGGGTACACAATGTATCACCACCACAGGGCACTACTGTTACCTTCCCCTGGCTATTCAGAACAAAGGAATGGGATTGAAGGGTCCACAAAGGAGATGCAGAGAGAATTCTTTGCATTTCTCTTTCCCATGTCAATTTGCAAATGCCAGATGGAGGAGATGTGGGAGCTGTCCAGGACACAGGCCAGTTGGGTGACTCTCCCAGGATCTTCCACCAAGTTATGTCCAGGGTTTCTTCTCCTGACGAGCTCCTTACAAACACCTGGAGCATTCTCTTTCCCTTTCCCCACATCAACTTCCTCGCAGACCAAGGAGATATGTGAGTTGCGCAGGACAAGGGCCGAGGGAGCGAATCTTTTGGGATCTTCCACCAAGTTATGGCCGGGTTCCTCCTGCTGACTGGCTCCTTGCAAACACCTGAAGTCCACTCTTTCCTTTTCCCCACATCAACTTCCGGGCAGACCAGGGAGACGTTAGAGCTGTCCAAGACACCAGCCAAGGGGGTGAATCTTCGGGGTGAAGCATCCAGCCCATTGTGGATGGGGCCACACATAGGATGATGGTCTTGGGTTCTATAGGAAAGCACGCTGAGCAAGTCACAGCAGACATCACTTAAACCACTAGAGGGTCCCAAGGAGGAGTCACCAGTCTCAGTTTCCAGAGCTGTATCCTCTGAGCAAAACCCCAGGGGTCCAGTGATCTGCCCCATGTGTTGCTTCAGGAGGGGGCCATGCTGCTTGAAAAGAATGATCAGTTCTCGAATCATCCATTCGTACATGATCGGTCTCTTATTTTCTTCTCTACACAAGGGGCAGCTCAGTATCAAATCTTCTGCTCCTTGCGCCCTCCAATTCTTAGTGCAGTCAAAGCAGAAAACATGGGCACAGGAGAGATAGACAGGATTAGAGTAAAAGTCCAGGCAAATTGGACAGACTGTGTCCACTTCCAAACTGCTGTCCGGAGTCCACATTTCAGGCAAACCGGCCATTTCTTCAGTTTCTGGAAGCGACTGGTAGTCTTCAGTACGTGATCTGTCCTGTGACAGACACACAGGATGTATCTAAATCGAATACGAATATTGAAAACTGTAAATATTTGTTTACATGGTTCTAGGTGATACTAAGTCGCTGAAGAATCATAGTTAAGTTTATCATCTGTAACATTTTAAAGAGCTACCTATGTATGATTGCACACCAGAAGAGGGCACCAGATCTCATTATAGATGGTTGTGAGTCACCATGTGGTTGCTGAGAATTGAATTCAGAACCTCTGGGAAAGCAGTCAGTGCTCTTAGCCTCTGAGCCATCTCTCTAGCCCCTCTCCCGGATCTTTAATGGATCTAGATCTGAATGCAAGTTTTTCCACCCTCCACACTGGTCAGTATTTCTCCCTCAGATACTTATAGTTTTGTTTTGATTTTAATCCTTATTTAAATCCATTCATAAAACCAAACTCAATCCCAGTCTACTTAACACAGACAAGTGACTACCAAATCTTCACAATTGCAGAGACAATGACCACATGTGAATGGACCAGCAAAATCCACCACAAGGTGAGTGAGATGCCACAAGACCTTAACTGTCTCAGAGTGTACTTGATATTTTTACCAAAGAAAGCAAAATTACCTGCATTTATAAAGAGTTTGTTTTCCAGGGTTATCTACCATCTCAAATGATCAGAAATGCTAGGCAGTGGTGGCGCATGCCTTTAATCCCAGCACTCAGGAGGCAGAACCAGGAGGATCTCTGGGAGTTCGAGGCCAGCCTGGTCTACAGAGTGAGATCCGGGACAGGCACCAAACTTAACACAGAGAAACCCTGTCTCAAAAAAAAATAAAAATAAAAAAAAAAAAGAGAGAGGAAATGATCAGAAATAATTCAGTAATAATTATACAACAAATATTAATTGTTACATATATCTAAGTAAAAAGCATAGAAAAGTATCTAAAAAAATAATATCTAAAACTAGAAAATATTACTTAAAAGCACAAAAACACATGTGACATGATTCTGAAGTTTAAGGCTAGAAGAGCAAAGCAGACCTTAATTCAAAAGAAAAAAAATCATAGGTGTATTTTATTATGAAAAGTTCCAGGGCTGGAGAGATGGCTCAGAGGTTAAGAGCACTGGCTGCTCTTCCAGAGGTCCTGAGTTCAATTCCCAGCAACTATGTGGTGGCTCACAACCATATGTAATGAGATCTGGTGCCCTCTTCTGGCCTGCAGGTATATATGCAAGCAGAACACTGTATACATAATAAATCAATCTTTAAAAAAGAAAAGAAAAGTGCCCTGAAGTTATCTTGTGAAACACTTCAGTAGTGATGTTAGAGTCAGAGTTCTCAGATAGTGTACGACCTCCTCTTTCCCCATATGAAAACTAAAAATAAAGACACAAAGTTGTAGCCAGAGAGAAAAGGAATTGTGAAGTCTGCCTCCCAGAAGGGACGGTTTACCTAGTTTTGGTAGTTTCCTGCAGAGGACTTCGGACCTGACTTCTCCATTGACGAGTTCAAGCTCTTGGCTAAAGTAAGTTTAGGCACTGCACTAAGGCCCCCCGTGGGCTTTTTATAGGGCCTGAGACAGTCTCCATCCACAATGCATCATAAGCTCCACCCACAATGTGAGTCAAAGGCTCCCTCTATTGGTTGTGCTGCTTAAATCTATTCAAAGCCAGTTGGTGTTGATGTTGGTGACAGTGGTGGCAGCACACACCTTTGATCCCAGCACTCAGGAAATAGAGGCAGGTGGATCTCTGTGAGTTCAAGATCAGCCTAGTCTGCAGAGGAAGTTCCAGGACAGCTAGGGCCACACAGAGAAAACTTGTCTTGGAAAATCAAAATAAATAAATAAACAAATCATTTTTAAAAAAATCTAATCAGAGTCGGGCGTTGGTGGCGCACGCCTTTAATCCCAGCACTTGGGAGGCAGAGCCAGGCAGATCTCTGTGAGTTCTAGGCCAGCCTGGGCTACCAAGTGAGCTCCAGGAAAGGTGCAAAGCTACACAGAGAAACCCTGTCTCGAAAAACCAAAAAAAAAAAGAAAGAAAGAAAGAAAGAAAGAAAGAAAGAAAGAAAGAAAGAAAGAAAGAAAGAAAGAAAAAAGAAAAGAAAAAGAAAAAAAATCTAATCAGGTAAACCTTGATTCTAATCTCCCATGCACGTTGATTTGTAACTGTCAAAGAATTATATTTCTGTACAATTAGATGCCATTAAAGACCACTTAAACGATTATATAATATTTCATAATATTTCTTGAGTTAAAATAGCAAGGCTGCTGCCATCCAAATGATATTTTTCTACTTTCAGAACTCAACTTTTAGAAGCAAAATCTACTAGAGATCAAATTTAACCTTGGCTGATGTAATCACTTATGTAAATATATCTAATACAACAAAAAATAGACAGCTTCTAAAACAATTTCTATGTCCCTTAATTTCAACAATTCTACTCTGGGGATGAGTCACTAGATAGGATAAGGGAAACACCCACCAAAGTAACACTGTGCACCTGCTGTAACTATTCATAAGATCGCCTTTACTGTCAAAAATGTCCTTGCTTAAGCAATACATTATGTGGTATCTATATTGAGCAATAAGAATAAACGTTGTTTCTTAGCATTCCTGTCCCTTCAAATGTGTGTTTTAATACATGCACCCATTGTTAAATGACTGGGTTGTGCCAATTAAGATAGGCATCATTTTACATAGTTACCAGCTTGGGGATGAGGACAAGTCTACTCTCTTGGACATTTTCACGTATACTATACACTGTAATTCATTACAGTCACTATGAATACAACAGCTTTTAAGAATTATTCCTCCCATTTATCTAATAGCCCCCACCCCGCCTGATAATAATACCCCTGTCTACTTGTACGTCTTGAGGTTTTTTAACATTCCTTACATGAGTAAGAACATGCAGTGATTGCTTTGGGGAGACCTGGCTAAGCATAAATAATGTCCTCTATTTCATGCATATAGTTGCAAACTTTGGTAGGACTTTTCTCTTTCTAAGAATGTCTAGTATTCCATTGTGAATATTAACACTTTTTCTTTGTTGACTCATTCCTTGATGGACTCTTTATCTTAGTTGTCATGAATAATGCCAAATGAATACAGGAAATCTGTATATTTCTGTATTGTATTTATTTCCTTTGGGGAGCGGTATATACTCAGAGTAGAATTGCTGGATCATAAGGCAGTTATATCTAATTTTTTACTGGTTCCCATTTACATGGAGATGTATCCATTTACATTTGTTGTGTAACAAAACTTTTCCTGAGGAGGTATAACACTTATATGTTCTCATCCCAGATAGGAAACCCAGGACAAACCAAAGCGTAGTACAGACACCACCAAAGTCTAATTTGGGGAACTAATGAGTTTTATTGGGGTTATTTATAGTAACATAGGTGAATGGTCACTTAAAGGAGCAGAAATGACTCAATTACAGCCGCATCACCAAAGGCCACACAGGTACTCTCAAAGCTGGAGCACACTGCACAGCCTAAAGGCAACGCAGCAGGCTGGAGATTGTCCTTTCCAGGTGCTTCTGTTGGGCTAACCCTGTTAGCTCAGCTGATTTCTGCCTCTTCTAGGCAGTTGGTCAGCTCTTCTTGTAGCTTTGCTCCTCGGAGAGTCTTCCTCACAGCTCAGTTTCCTGGTCTGAGGTGGAACTCTCAACTTTGATACCTTACTGTGGCCCAGAGAGGACCTAGTGAATCTGATTAGTTTCAGAGACTCCCTGGAGCTATTTTGAGTTTACCTTCCTATTTCCAGGTATGAGACAATTGTCTTCACGTGCATATGTCAACAAGAACACCAAAAAGGGTTTGTAGCCATGTGGTGGCACACGCCTTTATCTCAGCATTTGGGAGGCAGAGGCAGATGGATCTCTGTGAGTTCAAGACCAACCTGGCCTACAAAGTGAATTCCAGAACAGTCAGGGAATATTACACAGAGAACCCCTGTCTCAGAAAACAAAAACAGACAAAAGGTTTTTGTGAATTATATGTCATATGACATGCAATTAGTGTATTAGAAATTAAGATTGAAGAAAAAAGAAAAAAGCTAGGCGTGGTGGCACACACCCTTAATCGCAGCAGTGGGGAGGCAGAGGCAGGCGGATCTCTGTGAGTTTGAGGCCAGCCTGGTCTACAGAGTGAGTTCCAGGACAGCCAGGGAAACTTAGTGAGACTCTGTCTCAAAAAAAAAGAAAGGAAGGAAAGGAGGAAGGGAAAAATGTAAGAAAGAATAAGAAAGAGGAAAATTAAAATTGATGTGTTTTTGTGATAAGGTCTCACTATGTAGCCCAAGCTAGTCTCCAACTCATGATATCCTTGTCTCAGATTCCTCCCAAAGGATTATGTGTACCAACTTGGCAAAAAAACTTAATGAAAATTAAATTTGATTAAATCACTTTAACAAAGCCATTACAAGTTAATACAATGTAGTCTTATCTTATTTTAAAAAGAAAAGGAAGAAATCTGTTATCTAAAACAATAAGCAATTGTTGAGAAAGTTGGATCATTTTGCAAACTATAATTCTTACTTGCTAGAAGATAGCTAGATTCTCACATCTGTTTCTAGTCAATCTGATTTGATATGTTCTTTTGATGTAAGAAAAAATTTTATTTCCACAAATATTTGGTTAGAAAAATGGGGTTAAAGGGGCTTGCAGATCCCCTAAAAGGGACTTAGGGATCCCCAGGACCCTCTTCTAGTTGAGAACCACTGTTCTAATTGAGAATACTGGGGAAGTCTGCCTAGCAACTGATCTCAGCAGCAAAGGCCCCGGTGATGCGCCCAGCCATCTACGTGGCTCAAGCCAGTTACAGATTCAGATGATGCAGCAAATACAAAACCCTTCTCCTCCTTTTCCTCCTCCGCAAGGATGAGATGTGTTCCACGTTTTCCATTTACTTTATAGTCTGTGGTAATGAAGCCAAGTCAGGTCATCCTACCTCACTCAACAGATGTTTAACACCAATGAAACCATCATTTCTCATTGGTGTGTTCATTTTTCAGCTGGCTCTGGTGGTAGCTTAAGCCTACTGAAGCTGCTCAGCTTTTTTTTTTCCTCCAGGAGAAATATTTTCTCGCCAGGAATATTCACTTTAGTGCCCAACTTTTCATTACTACTGAAATTCTGAATTCAAAGAGAAATAAATATTCTTTAAAAAAAATTCAAGTACTGGAAATATTTGAATTCAGTTGTCTGTGATATCTTAATACCTTCATGACAGTATATCAAAATGTATAGGGCTTTCTACTTTTAAAATGTAATTATCATGAGACTGTCCATGAGTGAAGATCAAATCATAAATTTAGCTTGTTTCCATAGCATCCTGATTCAAAAAGGAATTAACTCTCACACATGGTAGTTAAATATAATGCAGCCCCTTCCCAGGAGATGAGAATAATCATCAGTCTCATCAGGCCATCCTCTGCTGCTGCATCCAGTGCCAGCCTGGGCAACATAAGACCCTATATCAAATAAAAATTAAAAACACCATAGTTTTCCACTTCAAAAGGCAGCCTCAGATGTGGGCAGCCTCCCTCCTTGGCTTTTATTCCTAGGTGTGGGACCACTACTATACGGTTCCTTTGCTCTGCAGCTTCCGCATCCTTTTCTCATCTCTCCTATCTCATTATGCACTAAAACAGACCTTCTGTCCATCTGGGAAGAGATGGAGGGTGCCTCTGAATTATTAATGCCAGCGAAGCTCACAAGTGGAGTTCCCTCTCTCCCCTCTTCAAACAGCTGTCCTTTAGAGAAAGAGTAAGCTTTATAAAGAGGGTATTTTCAGTACTTTGAATTTGAAGAATGTTCCTCTTCTACATTTACCTTAGAGGAGAGACTATAAAATCCCAGGGAAGCTTAGATCATACACGGAGGTGGCAACATGTAGCCCCTATTGCAGTCTATGAACCTCACACCTGATTTCTCAGCCATGTAAATTTCATTATAAGACTTGAACACAAAAACCCCTGGGTCATATTGACATGTCTTAGGCCCAAAATGAACATACATGTGTAGGAACTGATCTACAGTTCCCCATTCATAGCAGGGCTTCCTTTTTCTTTTTCTTTTTTTTCTTTCTTTCTTTTTTTTTTTGTTTTGTTTTTGTTTTTGTTTTTTTTTCGAGAAAGGGTTTCTCTGTGTAGTTTTGGTGCATGTCCTGGATCTCGCTCTGTAGCCCAGGCTGATCTTGAACTCCCAGGGATCCACCTAGCTCTACTTCCCTCCCGAATGCTGGAATTAAAGGTGTGTGCCACCACCGCCCAACTCTTTTCTTTTCTTATTTTTGTTGTTATTGTGGTGGTGATGTTTTGGTTTGGTTTGGTTTGGTTTGGTTTTGGTTTTTCGAGACAGGGTTTCTCTGTGTAGTTTTGGTGCCTGTACTGAATCTTGCTCTATAGCCCAGGCTGATCTCGAACTCCCAGAGATCCACCTGGTTCTGACTCCCAAATGCTAGGATTAAAGGTGTGCCACCCCTACCCAGCTTGTAGCGGTAATGCCCACGCTACCACCACCCGTTCACCATGTCCAGCAAGGGGCTGTGGATCAAAAAACAGAGACAAGAGACAGCAGGTTATTCGCCTCAGCAGAATGCCAAATGCTGTTTATTGAAGGAGGGAGGAGGCCTTAAATACAGGCTTACAGCACAATGGGAGAACCAGGGAGGGCAGAAGTTCGCTATGATGTTCTACATTCTTGCATCTAAGCTGTTAATGCCCAATATGCAGAATACACAAACAAGGAACTTCTGTAAGCATTCAGGAGGGAGGAAACTGACAGGGAATTAGCATAGGGAGGACATCAAGGTTAAGGTAAGTAAGCAAGGCAACAGCTACCCAAAACGGGGGGGGGGGGGGGGCGGGGCCCTACACCAACTGTGGGGGTGGTTGTTGTAAGTAAATTGATTGCAACAACTCTGGGTTTAGTCCCGGATTTTGGCACCAAAATGTGAGTTTTGCAACTCTGGGGAAAGGTGTCCTGACTACCTGGGGAGTCAGGCAACACCTTGAGCTGCTCAGAACAGCTTTGATGGCTGAACTGCAAGGAGACAGTTCAGCCCTGGAGGGCCAGGTATCCCACACACCTTGAGCTGCTCAAAACAACAGCTCTGCCCTGAAGGTGGCCCAGACACCTGGAGCTGTTTAGCACAGCTCTGACAGCTGGAACTGCTAGGAGACAGTTCAGCCCTGGAGAGAAGTTTTTCTGACTTCTTGGGAAAGTCAGGCCTGGAACTGCTTCATCAGGGAAGGGTATCCTGACTTTTTGGGAAAGTCAGGGTATAGTGTGATGGGGGATGATCTCCTCACAGGATATAGCAATCCTGCTCCTCTCCTGGGGAGCGGCTACAGCTGAGCTTTGCTCAGCCCCCACTTAAGGGGGTTTCCTAGCAAAGATCTGCTTCTCCCGCCTAAGAGGTTGCTTTTTTTTTTTTTTTTTTTTTTTGCTTTACTCTGCAAAAGGGAAAACCCCTGCAGAAATGTAGCAATCTCCTCCTGCTCCAGACAAAAGTGTTACTTTTTCAGCTCTCTCTTGCTCAATCTACTATGGGACGTCTCAGCAAAGATCTACTGTTCAGTTCCTCCTTACTCCTCTCTTTCAGCTC
This sequence comes from Peromyscus melanophrys, assembly GCA_902168415.1. Taxonomy (NCBI): domain Eukaryota; kingdom Metazoa; phylum Chordata; class Mammalia; order Rodentia; family Cricetidae; genus Peromyscus; species Peromyscus melanophrys. The sequence goes on from CABHPR010138315.1 coordinate 33,704, forward strand.
TCCCTTGTTTTCTCCACTGAGGGGCGTCTCAGCAAGGATCTTCTCTATGCTAGTGAATGAAGATCTTCACACCCAAAACTCTTTTGGGAAAGAGATTTATTTGAGAAGGAAGAATCCAGGAAAGTAGCTGCCTCTATCAGGGTGGAAAGAACAGCCTTTTTTTTTAACTGACCAGGCAGGGCGGTTTACACAGAATGTCTTGGGGGTGGAGTCAACCAGGGGTTGACTTGGGACACAGGGTTCTACTGTCCTGCTCCGTGATTGGTTGGTTTCACAAGTCAGTTGGCTGGGGGCAGAGATGGCTCTGATCTGACTGAGTCAAACTGTGTTTCTTTCTGCCCTGATCTCAGCCATCTTTCCATAGTTCTGGGCTGCAGGGTCTGGGTGGGTCTCTTTAGCCAGCCCCTTTTTCCTACAGTTTTAAGACAGGGTTTCTCTGTAGCATTGGCTGTCCTGGAACTCACTCTGTAGACCAGCCTAGCCAAGTGCTGGGATTAAAGGCCTGGGCCACCACTGCCCATCTTCGTGTTTGTTTTCAACACATCCCAGCTGCTGTTTCCCCTCCCTCCACTTCTCCCTGCCCCTGCCCTCTTCCTGAGATCCCTTCCTTCCTTATTTCCCTTCAGAAAAAAGCAGGTCTCCCAGGAATATCAACTGAACAAGGCATAAGAAGATACAATAAGCCGGGCGGTGGTGTCACACGCCTTTAATCCCAGCACTCAGGAAGCAGAGCCAGGTGAATCTCTGTGAGTTTGAGGCCAGCCCAGGCTACCGAGTAAGTTCCAGGAAAGGCGCAAAGCTACACAGAGAGACCCTGTCTCGAAAAACCAAGAAGAAGAAGAAGAAGAAGAAGAAGAAGAAGAAGAAGAAGAAGAAGAAGAAGAAGAA
>CABHPR010138315.1:34601-58401 GCA_902168415.1 Peromyscus melanophrys
AAGAAGAAGAAGAAGAAGAAGAAGAAGAAGAAGAAGAAGAAGAAGAAAAGAAAAAGAAGAGGAAGAGGAAGAGGAAGAGGAAGAAGAAGAAGAAGAAGAAGAAGAAGAAGAAGAAGAAGAAGAAGAAGAAAAAGAAGAGAAGAAGAAGAAAAAGAAGAAGAAGAGGAAGAAGAAGAAGAAAAGAAAAAGAAGAAGGAAGAGGAAGAGGAAGAAGAAGAAGAAGAAGAAGAAGAAGAAGAAGAAGAAGAAGAAGAAGAAGAAGAAGAAGAAGAAGAAGAAAACAATAAGACTAGGAATAAACCCTCATATAAAGGCTGGGTGAGGCAACCCAGTAGGAGGAAAAGGGTCCCGAGAGCAGGCTAAAGAGTCAGAAACACCCCCCCACACACTCCCACTGCTAGAACTCCCACAAAACCTTTTTCAAGACAGAGTTTTTTGGTGGAATCCTGGATGTCCCAGAAGTCACTCTGTAGATCAAACTGGCATCAAACTCAGAGATCTGCCTGTCTCTGCCTCCTGAGCGCTGGGATTAAAGGTTTTCACCACCACTGCCTGATTGATAACAGGGCTTCTCAAACTATTTGCACTGCTGAACACTTTTCCCTCAGGAATTTTGTCATCTTTATTAACATTTATTAATTGTACAAATTAATGTATTTCTATGACATTTCATGAATTTAATATACTTTGATTGTCTTCAGTCCCCAATTATGATATCCTATACCCCCCACTGTTACCCTTCCTCTACTTTCAAGCTCTTTTTCTACTTTCATGTATATCTCTGTTGTTCTTAAGTATTATTCTTACATGTATACAAACACATAAATATATAAAAGCAACCAACTGAGTCCATTTAGTGCTATTCATGTGTACATTTTTTTTTTTTTTTTGGTTTTTCGAGACAGGGTTTCTCTGTGTAGCTTTGCGCCTTTCCTGGAGCTCACTTGGTAGCCCAGGCTGGCCTCGAACTCACAGAGATCCGCCTGCCTCTGCCTCCCGAGTGCTGGGATTAAAGGCATGCGCCACCAATGCCCAGCTAATGTGTACATGTTTTAGGGCTGACCGCTTGAGATTAGATAATGACTTAGGAGGGGGCTCTCCTTAGGGAAGACTAATTCTCCCTCTCTCAGTAGCCATCAGTTGCCTGTAGTTCTTCATGTAGAGGTGGGGCCTTATTAGCTTTCCCTCATCCATGGTATTATGTCAACTGCTATCTTATTTGTTCAGGTCTTGTTTAGACTACCATGTTGTTGAGATCTCACAGGTATACCTTCCTGGTTTGATATACATGACACATCCTCACAGCAGACTTTCTGGTCCTCTGACTCTGACAATGCTTCTACCCATTCCTCCACAATGCTCCCTGAGCCCTGGGTGTATCAGTTGTATCAAAGATACGTCAGCGAGGCAGGGCACCCTACAGTCTGTTGTTCTCTGTGTTTGGGCCAATTGTGGATTTCTGTCTTGGTCTCTGCTTCAAAAGGAAATATCCTTGATGAGGTGGGTATCAGGAAAATTATGTAGAATGTGGTTAAAGATATTATTAATTTAGGAAAGTGGTAGTCATAGGCTTTCCTCCAGCTTCTATGGTCTTACCAGTCATGAATAGTTTGCTGGGTTCATAGTACTTGACATGAATCTTCTCATTAAATAGGCCTTAAATCCAATTAAATAGCTGCTGTTACCTCCCTAGTAAATATCACTACTGAGCCTTAAAAATGTCCTTATTTTACTGGCCATTTTTGTGTTTCATAGGTATCAAGGCAGAATAGGACAATTGATTGCTTTTAGCCCTTGATGTGAGCAGGCCCAGCCTACGGGGAGTGGTACCACACCTGGGCTAATGGTTCTGGATCATCTAAAAGGACAAGCAAGCCCTGAATATCAAACCAGTCGAGAGCTTTTTTCCATGGCCTCTGCTTGAGTTCCTGCTTGCTGGTTCCCACCCTATGTGAGTGACTTCCCTCAGTGACGGACTATGTACTGACTAGACTTATGTCAACTTGACACAAAATATAGTCATCTGAGAGGAGAAAACCTCAGTTAAGAAAATGCCTCCAGAAGATTGGGTGTGGGCCAGCCTGTAGAATATTTTCTTATTTAGTGATTGATAGGGGAAGGTCCAGCCCATTGTGGGTGGTTCCAACCCTGGGCTGCAGGTCCTAGGTTCCGTTTTTTAAAAGCAGGTTGAGCAAGCCATGGGGAGCAAGTCAGGAAGCAGTACCCCTCCATGACCTCTGCATCAGCTCCTGCCTCTAAATTTCTTCCCTCACTGTTTTTGATGATGAACTATTATATGGAACAGTGAGTGAAATAAACCCTTTACTCTCCAAATTGCTTTTGGCCATGATGTTTCATCACAGCAATAGTAATCCTAAGACAAACATCCTTAATCATCAGGAAAATGCAAATCAAAACTACTTTGAGATTTCATCTTCCACCTATTAAAATGGCTAAGATCAAGTGATGATGATGGAAGGTGATGTGGAAGTGTAGGCCAAATAAACCCTTTCTTCTCCAACTTGCTTTTTGGTTATGGTGTTTCATCACAAGAATAGAAACCCTAACTAATACAAGTTGGTACCAGGAGTGGGGTATTGCTGTGACAGACCTGGCATTGTTTTGGGGTGGATTGTGGAAGGACTTTGGAACTTTGGGATAGAAAAGCCATTGAGTGTTGAGAGCTCAGCGACTGTTCTGTAGGAGCTTGGAAGATAAGAATGTTAAGGGCAACGCAGACAATGGAGGCCTAGTTTGTGAAGTTTCAGAGGGAAGTTTGAAGACTCTACAGGGCCATTTGTTATTTTGAGTTGAGATTCTGTCATTCTGGTCAGCTGAAGAGTCAGCTGTACTTAACAAGAGTCTGGCAACATTGAAGTGAAACCTTTGCATTACTGGGACAACTGATGCTGGTTAGCTGGAGCTAAGACATTGGTGGTGATTAAGAAGAGTGCAGCATCACTGAGGTGAAATCTTCTGGGAAATATTTGCTCAGGGTCAGCACACACACACACACACACACACACACACACACACACACACACAAACACACTGTGTTCCAAAAGTGGGTGAGGGTGTGCCTTGTGCTGGCAGCTGAACTTGAAAGTGTAAGAGTCACCCAGGTATTAATGGTTTTGAAGGTGTGAAGGAGTCATGGAGAGCCCCTGAGGTTTGGCACTGTGAGAGGCCAGGAGAGGTCATTGGAGAAGGAGCAGCCTCAGTGGCAGTTGAAGGCCAAGGACTGAAGGGGGTCATGTAAAAAAGTTGATGCTTGGCACCATGATGACAGCCTATGAGAGGCTCTTGGTGAAAGTGCAGCCCAGTTGCAGCAGAAGACACTAGCATTTTGGAGATGCCAATACTGTGGGATGACCACCAAGAACAGCAGCAGCAGTGAAGTGGAGCCAGTCAGAGCCTAGAAGACAAGCTGTGTGTACTGCAGAGGGCAGAGCTAGAGAAGTGATTCAAGCCCTTTGGGGAAGCCCAGAAGATCATGAGTGGATCCCAGATGTTGGACATTCCATTATTTACACTGTTAGGAGTGTGGTTTTGCTTTGTTCAGATTGCAACTGTGCCCTGGTTTGGTTCCCTCTTGAAGTAAGAACGTATTTATTTTTGATTTTACAAGAGCCCACAATTGAGAGACTTTAAACTTGAGACGGGGGGAGATTTGAGATTTTTACAGAGAATTTGGATTTTAAAAGAGACTGGATATTTTTAAAGAGACAACTTCTAAAGTGTTTGTATTTGTAAGGCTATGGGACTTTTAAAGTTTGTAAAAATGTTTTATATTGTGATATCTTTATTAATGTGTGATCTTGAGGATGAACTAGAAAGGAAAGGTTGTTGCTTAACAGTAACGTATTTGTGTGTCAAGCTGACAAGGTGTCAGTTGTACTGGCTACATGTGTCAATTTGACACAAAACACAGTCATCTGAGAGGAGGGTATCTCAGTTAAGAAAATGCCTCCATGAGATCAGGCTGTAGGAAAGTCTGTAGAGCATTTTCTTACTTAATGATAGAGAGGGCCCAGCCCATTGTGCGTGATGTCATCCCTGGGCTTGGTGGTCCTGGGTTCTATAAGAAAACAGGCTGAGCAAGCCAAGGGAAGCAAGACAGTAAGCAGCACCCCTCCATGGCCTCTGCATCAGCTCCTGCCTCCAGGTTCCTGTCCTGTTTGAGTTCCTGCCATAGCTTTCTTTAATGGACTGCAATGTGCAAGTGTGATCCCAAAAACCCTGTCTTGGCCAACTTGCTTTTTGGTTGTTGTGTTTCATCTCGACAATAGAAATCCTAACTAAGACAGGCTTTCACCTGAAAATGTAAGTGAAATAAATCCTTTCTTCCCCAAGTTGCTTTTGGTCAAGGCGTATGGTGATATATTGTGTACCCTAATAAACTTGTCTGAAGATCAGAGGACAGAGCCAGCCACTAAATTAGACACAGAGGTCAGGCAGTGGTGGAACACACCCTTAATCCCCATACTGGGAAACACACATGCCTTTAACGCCAGGAAGTGATGTCTGGGCCAAAAAAGGTATATAGACATGAGAAAACAGGAACTCACTCTCTTTAGGCTGAGGATTTCATAGAGGTAAGAACTAGTGGCTGGCTGTTCTGCTTCTCTGATCTTTCAGCTTTCACCCTGATATTTGGCTCTGGGTTTTTTATTGAAAGACCATCTATCATTCAATCAGCAAAGGTATTTTATCACATCAATAAAAATTCTGAGACAACTGATGACCTCATTACTTATTTTGAGTTAATTTTTGGTTGCACATTCAGAAACTTTTTAGCTATCCATGACCCCTTCACACTTAGTTAACAAAATTCTATGTGATAGTGCAATCTGAAACCACATTTTCTGTGAAAATAACCAGCTCTATCCTGGGTCTGCATCAAGTGCCAATGACATTAGGCACTATCAAGCAAATGAGTTATACTTAGCCTCCCTAAGTGAGCCACCATTATTTCAGTGAGTGGTACCAGACTCTAGCAGAGCCAATGAGGTTCAATGTGATTAGAAGTAGATCTTTGAGGCAGGATGACACATTTTTAATCCAGATCTTGAAGCAGGATGACACATCTTTAATCTAGATCTTGAGGCAGGATGACACATCTTTAATCCAGATCTTTAATCCAGATCTAATCTAGGCTATGCCTTCTGCTGGAAGCCTATATAAGGATATGGAAGAAGGAAGATTTTCCTCTCTGCTTGCTAGCTCTCACCTTGCTAGCAAATCCATTTATTCACTGGCATTAGAGCCTACTGCTTTGGGATTCCAGCATATACTGAAGACCAGATGAGACATCCAGCCTTCTGCACAGAGCAGCTACTGGATTCTTTGACTTTCTGTTCATTGCCAGCCATTGTTGGATTAGCCACACCACAGTCTGTAAGTCATTCTAATAAATCTCATATATACATACTAATACATACTAATACAATCTCATTCACTTGTCTTACTGTTTTAGCTAAAACTTCAAATACTGTATTGAACGGCTATGGAGAGAGTGGACAACCTTGTCTTGTTCCTGATTTTAGTGGAAATGCTTTGAGTTTCTCTCCATTTAGATTTATATTGACTGTGGAACTGCTATAAATTGCTTTTATTATGTTGAAGTATGTCCATTGTATCTCTAGTCTCTCCAGGACTTTTATCATGAGGGAATCTTGGATTTTGTCAAAGATTTTCTGCACCACATGAGATGATTGTGTGGGTTTTTTTGTTTTGTTTTTCAGTCTGTTTATGGGGTATCAATTCATGTATGTTGAACCATTCCTCCATCTCTGGGATAAGGCCAATTTTGTCATGGTGGATAATCTTTTTTATATGTTCTTGGATTCAGTTTGTAATTATTTTATTGAAAAAAATTTGCATTTGTGTTTGTAAAGGATGTTGGTCTACATATTTGTTTTTTGTTGCATCTTTATGTGGTTTTGGTATCAGAATGGTAGGCCTTGTAAAAAAGAACCAGGAAATGTTGCTTCGGTTTCTAATTTGCATAATAATTTGAGGAGTGTTAGTTCTTTGAAAGTCTGGTAGAATTCTTCTCTAGACTCCAACTGTCCCTGGACCTTTTTTGCTTTATTACTTTGTTAATTACTGTCTCTATTTCAAGGGGGTGGTGGGGGTGTTTAAACTGCTTATCGATCTTGACTTACCTTGGTAGGTAGTATATATCAAGAAATTAATCCCTTTCTTTTAGTTTTTCCAGTATGATGGAGTACACATTTTAAAATATGCCCTTAAGATTCTCTGAACTTCCTGAGAGCCTGCCAGCACCAGATTGGACAAAGAGGTGAGTCTTTATCCTCATGCCTGAACACCCCAGCCCCTAGACTTTGGGCCCAGGGGCACAACCCTGTGCTCCCACACCACCACCCACTGCAGTCCCAGTCTCAAGCCAATAGGCAGGCCTCCTGCAGACAGGTCAGACTACCACTATCCCCCATCAGACCCTGTAACCCAAGGCCCACCTTCCCCAAATCCCACCCATTCTCCAAGACTGCAACTGTTCCCTGAGACAGAGCCCACCAACACCTGATTGGACTAAGAGGTGAGTCTTTATCCTCATACCTGAACACCCTAACCCCTAGGCTTTGGACCCAGGGGCACAACCCTGCACCCCTACACCACCACCCATTGCAGTCCCAGCTTCAGGCCAGTCAGCAGGTAGACCTACTCCAGACAGGTCAGACTACCACCATCCCCCACTAGACCCTGTAATCCACAAGCCCCACCCCTCCCAACCCAAGCACCTGCCAAGATTGCTGCTACTCCCTGACACAAAGAGTCCATCAGCACCAACTAGACCAAGAGCTCCCACTGGACCAAGAGTATTGATCAGACCAAGAGAGGCTCCCTCAGAAACAGATACCACTTGCACCAAGTGGAGAAAGAGATAGGTAGATGCCAGTGCAAAAATACAGTCAACAACATAAAAACCAATATGGCTCCATCAGAACCTACATCAGCAAGACCTGAACATCCCAGCACAGAAGAAACAGAAGAAATTGACCTTAAAAATGACCTTAAGAAGATGATAGAGATCTTTAAAGAGGAAATGAAAAATTCCTTTAAAGAATTCAAGGAAAAGTCAAACAAAAAATGGGAAGAAATCAGTAAATCCCTTGAAAGACAAGAGAAAGCAATTAAACAAGTAAGGAAAACAGTTAAAGATTTGAAAACTGAAATTGAGACAATAAAGAAGACACAAACTGAGGGAATGCTGGAAGTGGAAAATCTGAGTAAACAAACAGGAACTACAGATGCAAGCATAACCAACAGAATGCAAGAGATGGAAGAGCAGATCTCTGGCATTGAAGATACCATAGAGGAAATAGATTCATCAGTCAAAGAAAACACTAAAGCCAATAAAGTCATGACCCAAAATGTCCAGGAAATTTGGGACACCATGAAAAGATCAAATCTAAGAATAATAGGAATAGAAGAAGAAGAATAGCAACTCAAAGGCACAGAAAATATATTCAACAAAATCATAGAGGAAAACTTTCCCAACCTAAAGAAGGAAATGCCTATGAAGACACAAGAAGATTACAGAACACCAAATAGACTGGATATAAAAAAAAACCAGTCCCCTTGACACATAATAATCAAACCATTAAACATACAGAATAAAGAAAAAATATTAAGAGCTGCAAAGGGAAAAGGCCAAGTAACATATAAAAGCAGACCCATAAGAGTAACACCTGACTTCTCAATGGAGACTCTAAAAGTCAGAAGGTCCTAGACAGACGTTATGCAGACACTAAGAGCCCACTGATGCCAACCCAGACTATTATACCCAGCAAAACTCTCAGTCAACATAGACAGAATAAACAAAATATTCCATGATAAAACCAGATTTAAACAATATCTCTCCACAAATCCAGCCCTACAGAAAGCACTTGAAAGAAAAATCCAACCTAAGGAAGTTAGATACACCCATGAAAACACAGGCAATAGATAGTCCCACACCAACAAATAACAAAGAAGGAAAACATACAACACTACCACCAAAAAATAACAGAAATTAACAATAACTGGTCATTAATATCCATTAATATCAGTGGTCTCAAGTCACCTATAAAAAGACACAGGCTAACAGAATGGATATGAAAACAAGATCCAACCATTTGCTGCATACAAGAAACACACCTCAACTTCAAAGACAGACACTACCTCAGAATAAAAGGCTGGGAAAAGACTTTCCAATCAAATGGATTTAAGAAGCAAGCTGATGTGGCTATCCTAATATCTAATAAAATAGACTTCAAACTAAAATCAATCAAAAGAGATCAGGAAGAACACTACATATTTATCACAGGGAAAATCCAACAAGATGAAGTCTCAATTCTGAATATTTATGCCCCAAATACAAGGGCACCTACATTCCTAAAAGAAACATTACTAAAACTTAAATCGCACATCAAACCCCATACACAAGTAGTGGGAGATTTCAACACCCCACTCTCACCAATGGACAGGTCTGCCAGACAGAAACTTAACAGAGAAATAAGGGACCTAACAGACATTATGACTCAAATGGACTTAATAGATATCTACAGAATATTCCATCCTAACACAAAAGAATATACCTTCTTTTCAGCACCCCATGGAACCTTCTCCAAAATCAACCACATGCTTGGTCACAAAGCAAATCTCAGTAAATTCAAAAAAAATTGAAATAACCTCCTGTATCTTATAGGACCACCATGGCTTAAAGTTGGCTTTCAACAACAAAAATTACAGAAAGCCTATAATCTCATGGTAACTGAATAATGCCCAACTGAATCACCAATGGGTCAAGGAAGAAATAAAGAAATTAAAGATTTCCTAGAATTCAATGAAAATGAATATACAACATACCCAAACTTATGGGACACTATGAAGGCAGTGCTAAGAGGAAAATTTGAAGCACTAAATGCCCACATAAAGAAGTTGGAGAAATCTCGCACTAGTGACTTAACAGCACAACTGAAAGCTCTGGAACAAAAAGAAGCAAACTCACCCAGGAGAAACAGATGCCAGGAAATAATCAAATTGAGGGCTGAAATCAATAAAATAGAAACAAAGAGAACAATACAAAGAATCAATGAAACAAAGAGTTGGTTCTTTGAGAAAATCAACAAGTTGGACAAGCCCTTATCCAAATTAACCAAAAAGCAGAGAGAGAGCATCTAAATTAACAAAATCAGAAATAAAAAGGGAGACATAACAACAGACAATGAGGAAATCCAGAGAATCATCAGATCATACTTCAAAAACTTGTACTCCACAAAATTGGAAAATCTGAAAGAAATGGATTATTTCCTGGATAGGTACCCTATACCAAAGTTAAATCAAGATGAGATAAACTATTTAAATAGATCAATAACCCATAAGGAAGTAGAAACGGTCATTAAATTCTCCCAACCAAAAAAAGCCCAGGACCAGATGGTTTCAGCACAGAATTCTATCAGATTTTCAAAGGAGAGCTAATATCAATACTCTTCAAATTGTTCCACACAATAGAAACAGAAGGAACATTACCAAATTCTTTTTATGAGGCTACAGTTACCCTGATATCCAAACCACACAAAGATGCAACAAAGAGAATTACAGACCAATCTCCATCATGAACATTGATGCAAAAATACTCAATAAAATACTAGCTAACCAAATCCAGGAACTGTAGCTAAAGTTTTCCTGTTCATGCCTGGCCCATGATCAGGACAAATATCTCTCACCCGCCAGTCCTGCAGCCAAGTAAACACACAGAGACTTATATTACTTATAAACTGTATGGCCGTGGCAGGCTTTTTGCTATCAGTTCTTATATCTTAAATTAACCCATTTCTATAAATCTATACCTTGCCACATGGTTCATGACTTACCGGTACTTTATATCCTGCTCCTCATGGTGGTGGCAGATTGGCAGCGTCTCCTGACTCAGCCTTTCTCCTCCCAGAATTCTCTTCTCTGCTTGTCCCAACTATACTTCCTGCCTGGCTACTGGCCAATCAGCATTTTACTTATCAATCAATCAGAGCAACACATTCACAGCATCCCCAGCAAGGAACACATCAAAAAAATTATCACCATGACCAAGTAGGCTTCATCCCAGGGATGCAAGGATGGTTCAACATATGAAAATCTGTCAATGTAATATACCATATAAACAAACTGAAAGAAAAAAAACACATGATCATTTCATTGGATGCTGAAAAACCCTTTGACAAAATCCAACACCCCTTCATGATAAAGGTTCTAGAGCAATCAGGAATACAAGGAACATACCTAAACATAATAAAGGCAATTTACAGCAAGCCGACAGTCAACATCAAATTAAATGGAGAAAAACTCAAAGTGATTCCACTAAAATCAGGAACAAGACAAGGCTGTCCACTCTCCCCATACTTATTCAACATAGTACTTGAAGTTCTAGCTAGAGCAATAAGACACAAAAAGAGATCAAGCGGATACAAACTGGAAAGGAAGAAGTCAAACTTTCACTATTTGCAGACGATATGATAATATACACAAGTGACCCCAAAAATCTATCAGGGAACTCCTACAGCTGATAAACTCCTTCAGTAACGTGGCAGGATACAAGATTAACTCAAAAAAATCAGTAGCCCTCCTATATGCAAATGATAAATGGACTGAGAAAGAAATAAGAGAAATATCACCCTTTACAATAGCCATAAATAATATAAAATACCTTGGGGTAACTCTAACTAAGCAAGTGAAAGACCTGTAGGATAAAAACTTTAAGTCTCTCAAGAAAGAAATCAAAGAAGATATGAGCAAATGGAAAGATCTCCCATGCTCATGGATAGGTAGAATTAACATAGTAAAAATGGCAGTCTTACCAAAAGCAATCTACAGATTCAATGCAATCCCCATCAAAATCCCAACACAATTCTTCAGAGATTTGGAAAGAACAATGCTTAACTTTATATGGAAAAACAAAAGACCCAGGATAGCTAAAAGAATCCTGTATAATAACACAACCTCTGGAGGCATCACCATCCCTGGCCTCAAGCTCTACTATAGAGCTATAGTAATAAAAACAGTTTGGTACGGGCATAAAAACCAACTTGTGGACCAATGGAATTGAATTGAAGACCCTGACATTAATCCACACACATATGAACATATAATTTTTGACAAAGAAGACAAAACTGTACAATGGAAAAAAGAAAGCATCTTAAACAAGTGGTGCTGGCATAACTGGATGTCAACATGCAGAAGATTGCAAATAGATCCATATCTGTCTCCATGCACAACACTCAAGTCCAAGTGGATCAAAGACCTCAACATAAATCCAGTTACACTGAACTTGATAGAAGAGAAAGTGGGAAGTAGTCTGGAACGTATTGGCACCAGGGACCACTTCCTAAATATAACACCAACAGCACAGACACTGAGAGAAACAACTGATAAATGGGACCTCCTGAAACTGAGAAGCTTTTGTAGAGCAAAAGACACGGTCAAAATGACAACCTACAGAATGGGAAAAGATCTTCACCAACCCCACATCTGACAGAGGGCTGATCTCCAAAATATATAAAGAACTCAAAAAGCTAGATTTCAAAATACTGAACAATCCAGTTAAAAAATGGGCTACAGAGCTTAACAAAGAATTCTTAACAGAAGAATCTCTAATGGCTGAAAGATGTTTAAGAAATAGTTCAACATCCTTAGTCATCAGGGAAATGGAAATCAAAACAACTCTGAGATACCATTGTACACCTGTCAGAATGGCTAAGATCAAAAACACTGAAGACAACTTATGCTGGAGAGGATGTGGAGCAAGGGGAACACTCCTCCACTGTTGGTGGGAATGCGAACTTGTACAGCCACTGTGGAAATCAGTATGGCAGTTTCTCAGAAAATTGGGAATAAGTCTTCCTGAAGACCCAGCTATACCACTCTTGGGCATATACCCAAGGGATGCTCAATCTTACCACAAGGACACATGCTCAACTATGTTCATATCAGCATTATTCATAATAGCAAGAATGTGGAAACAACCTAGATGCCCCTCAACTGAAGAATGGATAAAGAAAATGTGGCACATATACACAATGGAGTACTACTCAGCAGTAAAAAAAAAAACAATGATATCATGAAATTTGCAGGCAAATGGATAGAACTAGAAAATATCATCCTAAGTGAGGTAACCCAGACTCAGCAGGACAAACATAGTATGTACTCACTCATAAGTGGATACTAGATATGAAGGAAGGGATGGCCAGACTGTAACCCCTAGCTCCAGAGAGGCTAGCTAACATGGAAAGACCCTAGGAGGGACACATGGATGACCCAACAAAGGAGAAGTGGATGAGATCTACATGAGCAGACTGGGTGTGGGGGGTAGCAGAGGGCAAGGAGTTGGGGATGAGAACATAGGGAAATGGGAGGGTCAAGCTGGAACAGGGACAGAGTGAGAGGGCAAGGAGGAAGATACCATGATAGATGAGGATATCATGGGAATAGGAAGAGGCAGGATCCTGGGGAGGCTCTCAGGAATCCACAAGGATGACCCCACCTTGGACTGCTGGCAGTGGTCCAGAGGGTGCCTGGACTGGTCTACTCTGGTGACCGGTCTAGCGAATAACCTAACTGTCATCATAGATCTTTTGTCCAGTGATTGATGGAGATAGATGCAGAGATCCATGGTCAGGCACCAGGCTGAGCTCCAGGAATCCAATCGATGAGAGAGAGGAGGGATTCTGCAGGCAGGGGACTTCGAGATCATGATGGGAAGACATGCAGAGATGACTGGCCACACTAGTGGAAGCCCATGAACTGTAGACTAGTGGCTGTGGAGCCCCATGGGACTGGACTAGGCCCTCTGGATACGGAAGACAGTTGTTTAGCTCGAACTATTTGGGGGGGGGGGCGCACCCAGCAGGGGGATAGGGATCCATCCCTGGTGCAAGGGCAGGTTTTTGCAAATCCAGTGCCTGTGGTGTGACGCCTTACACAGCCTTGGTGCAGTGGGAAGGGGCTTGTACATGCCTAGGCTCAGTGTGCCGGGCTCTGCTAACTCCCAATGGAAGACTTTGATTTGGGAGATGTAGGGATGTGGGGTGGCTTGGGAGAGAGGTCTGGGGGGTGGGAGGAGGGAGGAGGTAGGATCTGTGGTTGGTATGTAGAATGAGTAGAAAATTTCTTAATAAAGAAAAATGAAAAAAAAGATTTTCTGAATTTCCTAATGCCCCCTTTTATCTACAGTTTTATTAATTTGGACCTTCTTTGTGTGTCTTCTAGTTCATTTGGCTAAGTGTTTGCCAATCTTGTTGATTTTCTCAACCATACAACTCTCTATTTCTTTGATTCTTTGTATTTCTTTGTTGTTGTTGTTGTTGTTTCTGTTTGATTGATTTCAGTTCCAAGTCTGATTACTTCTTTCTGTCTACTATTTCTTCTTGTTCTAGCTTTCCTTGGTGTGCTATTAAGGTGCTAATATGACATCTCTCCAATTTCTTTGTAGGCACCTAGTGATATGAACTTGTCTTTTAGAACTGCCTTCAATGGGACCCATAGGTTTGGCTATGTATTTTCATTTTCATTCAATTATAAAAGGTTTTCAATTCCTTCTGGCTTTATGCCTTGACCTACTTTTTATTCAGTAGTAAGTTGTTCAGGTTCTATGAGTCTGTAAACTTTTCATTGTTCCTGTTGTTGACATCTAGATTTAATCTGTGGTCGTCAGATATGGGGTGCAGAGCATTATTTCAAATTTCTTGTCTCTGTTGAGACTTGCCTTGTGTCCAAGTATGTGGTCAACATTGGAGAAAGTTCCATGAGCTTCTGAAAAGGTATATTCTTCTGTGTTTGGGTGAAATGTTCTGTAAATATCTGCTAGATCCATTTGATTTATTATTTCAGTTAGCTTCAGCGTTTCTCTTCGGTTTTTTCTGTCTATTGGAAAGTGAGGTATTTGAAGTTACCCAGTATTAGTGTGTGAGGGTCAATATGTGATTTTAGCTGTAGTAATATTTCTTTTATGAACTTGGGTGTTCTTCTGTTTGGTGCATAGATGTTTGGAATTGTAATATCCTCTTAGTGGATTTTTACTTTGACGAGTATGTAGTGCCCTTCCCTATCTCTTCTGTATTGTATTCTGCATGCTTCCTGTACCCAGATAGATGCCTACTTCTTTATATTGGGGAAATTTTCATCTATGATTTTTTTTAAATATTTTCTGTGCCTTTGATATGGGTTTCTTCTCCTTCCTCTATCCCTATTACTCACAGATTTGTTGTCCCAGATTTCCTGGATGATTTGTGCCAGGATATTTTAGATTTAACATTTTCTTTGAATCAACTACACAATTCTTCTACCTTGTCTGTAACACCTATTGGTGAGGCTTACCTCTGAGGTTTTTATTTGAAATCCTAAATTTTTCTTTTCCAGTTTTATTTCATTTTGGGTTTTCTTTAGTTATTTTATTTCTTTGTTACATTCTACTTTCATGTCTTGAATTGTTTTCATTATTTTGTTCAATTGTTTGTGTTTTAATGGGCCTCATTAAGGGATTTATTCAGATCCTCATTAAAGTCCTTGAGCATATTCATAATAGCTATTTTTGAAGTCCTTATCTTGTGATTCAGCTATATTGCATTGTTCAGGGCCTACCACAATTATTGGCTTCTGGTGGAGGCATATTGTCTTGGCTGTTCATGTTTGTGTATTTGTGTTGGAATCCAGGCATCTGGAGTTTGTATTTGGGGTGTTTCTTGGTGTCAATATCTAGTCTTGTCTTCACTGAGGAAGTGGCCTATTCTTTGGTTACCCTTGCCCTCTCTGGATCCTAGGCAAGTGTGGCGGCTGTGGGGTCACTGGTAGAAAGTGCTTCTGTGGGGTGGTGGGTGACAGAAAGGAATGGAGATGAACTAGGAGAAAAGGCTGGGAGCTAAGGAGACCAGCATCATCCTAAAAAGTAGAGTCCCCAGATGATAGAGGCAAGGTAGGGCGTCGGCAAGCATCTGCTGAAGGACTAAGAGCAAGTCGGAAGAGACCATAATGGAGGACAGGAAGGATAGTGAAAACTGTCCACATAAATCTCAGCCTGGTGTGGCCACTGAGGGTCCTTGGTAGAAAGAAAAGAGCGAATCTGGGTCTGCACTTAAGCATGCTCTTTTAACAATCATCAAATTCTATTGGAGAGCCTGGAAATGAGGCATCCCACCTCCATTTTCCAGCATTTTCATTATTTTACTGACAGAGTATGTTCTAACTGAAAAAGATAGCTATAACTCACTGGCTCTCCTACATTGTCTCACGTGGTTGTCAATGGCTGCCACTGGACACAGGACACTGGCTTCACAGGATCCTTAAACAACCATTGGTTTCTTAGTGTAGTATCATTGAAAAACAAGAAAAACACAACATGCTATCTGAACAGTATGTTACCAATGGCCATGAGGTAAGCCAAAAGATGCCAACCAAATTATCGCTCTCCTTCATAAATTTCCACAGAAACCAGCAATTCCCCAAGCTTTGCACCTGAACATCGTTTGAGTCTGTGCTATTTTTGAGGACCTCTATTTAACACTGAGAGACCTTTTTTACAAAAGAGGAATGACGTGGTAATGTCTTTTAACTTACAGTATAGACAAAAATGTGAAAGGCAAACCATGTTGTGAGGTAGACACACAACCATTGCCAACCTGGCTCTAACCACCTGTACCTACAGAGAACAAAGGAAAACTGATTTGGCTGTTTCAAAATTGTTCTCTTTCCAGAACACTCATACAACTAAATTTAATTTCCTAAAATAATAAAAGACCGCCATGCAGTGGTGGTACATGCCTTTAATCCCAGCACTCGGGAGGCAGAGCCAGGCGGACCTCTGTGAGTTTGAGGCCAGCCTGGACTACAGAGTAAGATCCAGGACAGGCACCAAAGCTACACAGAGAAACCCTGTCTCAAAAAAAAATTAAAATTAAAGTAGTAATAATAATAAAAAGACCTTTGAAAGCCATGCCAATTAACCTATCCTGTATGAGTGAAATAAATTTATAAAGATTTACTTTTCTCCACAGGGGACTGAGCCTTCCAGAAGAGGCCCAGCTAACCAACTCAGGTGCCATCTGAGCCCAGATCCAGAGCTTTCAGTTGGTTCACCCAAACATCTACTCCATGTATGAACTTCTGGAACATGTGGAGGAGCCAGTCCTGTAGAACCAGATGTCATTACTGAACCTGTGCTGCTTGCCTTGCTGGGAGATGGAGCCATGTTGATGT
Organism: Peromyscus melanophrys; assembly: GCA_902168415.1. Lineage (NCBI taxonomy): Eukaryota > Metazoa > Chordata > Mammalia > Rodentia > Cricetidae > Peromyscus > Peromyscus melanophrys. The sequence continues at coordinate 50,850 of CABHPR010138315.1, forward strand.
CAATGGGCCATGCAGCCACCAGGGACCATGTTGATGTGAGTGGCCTGTGCTGCCACCTAAGGCCATATTGATGCCCATGATCCATGATGCCAGTGAGGACCACTGGGAGCCGTGTGGATGTCCATGACCAGTGTTATCACCAAAAGCCATGTGGATGCCCATGGTCTGTGCCACCTTCTAAATCTATGTTGATTTCCATGGACCAGACTGCTGTTGAGGACCATATTGGTGTCCATGGCCTGTGCTGCTACCAAGGGCCATGATAGCGTCCATGGCCCTGCTATATTGGAGGCCAAGTGGACGTCTGTTGTCCGAGCTGTCACCAGAAACCATGTGGAAGTCTGTGCTCCCACTGATTGTGAAGGACACGGAAGTTGCTTTTGAGTGGTATGATGTCACAGTTGAGAAAGAGGGGCATAGAAGCTTTCTGTGACAGCCCCTGCCCCATGATGGAAAGAACTTCCAGGTCAGCTTTAGAGAGATAGTTCATTTTATTGTTCCAGGGGGTAAGGGATATAAGGGTTCTTAGGGTTACAGGCAGGAAGAGCTGACTGGTCATGACACAGAACCTAATCATCATATGGGCTTAAGGAAAGAGCAGGACTTATTTGCTGAGTCACACAGTGTTTGCAGGGAGCTCTGTGCAGGGTCATCCTCCAAATAAGGCCAGGTGTCTGAGCTTAGAGACACACTCCAAATAAGGTTAGTGGAGAAGAGGAGAGTCCTCCATTTTGCACCAAGCTCTGAGAGCTGTCCAAACATGGTGGACTGCAACCTTAATAGCAGTCCTTAGTAGGGTTCTCCAACGGAAGTCATTGAAGAAAGCACAAAAATTGTGATAAGGATGCTGAACTGTAGCTCTCCACAACTGATGACTTCTTGTGGGGGTAAGAGAAGAGAAGGACTCAGTTTTCTTTAAGAGGCTGGTCAAACTGGTGGTTTGACCATGCTCCAGTGAGTATATAGACAAAACAAAGTGGACCTGTGGTTTTCGTTTGTTTTCCTTTTTCTTTCTTCTTTGGGGGGGAGGGGGGGTCCCAAGGGTGGGGGAAGGCCGGAGAGGAGTGGGAAGTAAGTGTAATGGGTACATTATTTGAAATTCTCAAATAATCAATAAAAATATTTTGTTAGAAAAAAAAAGATTTACTTTTCTAACCAACCTCTCCTCCCATACTAACACAATTCTAATCACCATGGCCATCCCACAGGTGGTGTCCAATGAGTGTGGGTTGTTACTTCAGAGTGAATTTCTCCATTCTTGTATTCCTACCACAAACAGTAAGTCACTACATCCATCTTGGGTCCTTATTCTAGTCGAGGCATGACCTTAAGGAATAGACATAAAATGGACAGATGAGGTAGGTGTATCTGCCTCTGTGAGCGTCACAGTCGGGTATGGATGGGGACAAGTAGACTGGCTACTATCGTAGATTCTGTAAGTATTGTAATATAGGAAGCGCAGGGTGCAATACTGCATATGAAAGAGTACTTCAAGCAGCTTGGAAAGTATTCAGAAAAAGCAGAATAGATATCAGTGCCAAACGGATAAGAGCAAGGAACCCAGGGAAAGGAGATAAAGCAAGGAAAAAGAAAGAAATAAAAAAGCCTCTCATCCAATGAGCATTCAATGGTCATCATCTAAGTGCAGCTTCAAAAATCGACCGCAAAAGAATGAAGCAGAAAACCAAAAGGCCAGTTAGAAGGCTGCTGCGCAAATCCAAGTCGGTGATGATGATGCCTGTAAGGTAACAGCAGAAGAAACTCAAAGAACAAAGGTTTCCCAAGCTACTTAGGAGCCAGACTTAACAGACCCTCGCAAATATTTAGAAAAATGGATCAAAAATGAATATGCAGCTGGAGAGTTGACTCAGGTAAAGCACTCACTGCTCTGTGTTTGCCAAGGACCAGGGTTCAATTCCCTGCACCCATGTGGCAGCTCACAACCATTTTAACTCCAGTCCAGTAAGACTCACTGCCCTCTTCTGACCCCCTGGTGCACATACTTACGTGTAGGCCAAACGCTTTATATGTATAAAATAATAGAATAAGCTGGGTCTGGGGTCTCTATGAGTTCAAGGCCAGCCTGGTCTACATAGTGAGCACCAGGAAATCCAGTACTACAGAGAGAGAGAGAGACCCTGTCTCAAAACAATAATAGTAACTATGATATTATAATATAATATAAATAAAAATAAAATAATATAAATATTACATCATTAAAATAAAAAACAATAATAATCCATTTTAAATTTTTATAAGGATGAATATAGGATTTCTGAGATGAATGCAGAGATACAAGCACGGAATTTGATTTTTATAGAGGTATCAGTGAGCTGAAGTACCTCTGTAGCTCTAAGACATCCACAGTACTAAAGGTCAGGAGAGAAATCTAGGATGACCATGAACTTCGAGGTGATTAGCATGTAACTATAACTAATACTCGGGAGCCAGGGGTTGAGGTGGCCCATTAAAGCAGTGCAACGTGAGAAAGGAGAGCTTAGACAGAATCTCAAAAGACAGCAGCATCTAAAGGAACGGGAAAGCAATCGAAAAGCCTGCGTGCCAGATGTAAGGAAGAAAGCTCTCTGCAGCCAACCGCGCCCTTGGGAGTTCTGAAAGCTCTAGCGGGCTGGAGCACTCCTGATAATGCTCTGTGGGTTGGACTAACTAAGCCAGGCTGGGACGCCAGCACAGGGAGTGAGTCGGCCAGGAAAAGCTGAGGCGGGACTTCCAGGAGCCTGGGGAATTGGACAGAGATCTAAACTCTAAACGGACAAAGACGAGTGGACAAATAAATGTGACGTGGCAAACGGAAAGAGACCGGCGGGCCACACACACTGCACACAGGGATCAGCGCAAAGCCCCCAATCAGAGGTCACAAACTGATGTGTCTGTGGAGATTACTGAATCTGTGTAATTAACCACTATGCCCAATTCTCAAGCAACATCTCTCTTTTCCCCTCGTAACTCTTACTCTAAGAACAGTAATGTTTTATAAATACCCGCTACTTCGCTGAGTCAGGCCTCCTTGACTAGTATTTAATAATGAACACTGTATTAGAAATGACTTCATTGCTTTGTCATTACTAAATGGACCTAATTACAGTCTTAATAATTTTTCATAAAATTATCCCAGGTCCCTATCTCTTCTGAGAAAAAGAAAAAAAAAAAACTTTAACTATGTTAAGGCTACTAAGAAATCATTAAATTAAATGTTAGGCTAACTAATATGTAAAAATAAAAATATATATATTGCCATCTATATATTCATTCCAAGTTACTCTATCCACAATGCTTTAAAAAAAAAAAATCAAACTACAAAGCCCGGATATATAGAGAACTTTGTTGTAAAATGTCCAGAACTCTTAGCCATAAATTACCCAGAATGACACTGTTTTAATTAAATTGATAAACTCTGGCGCACGGAGGGGGAGAGTGTGTCACGTGACTATGAGTGCATACCATACATTGGGTTTTAAAGTATAATTTTTCTTCAGGATTAGATTAAATAAGTTTAAGATTCTTTGGTGTCACAGTCGATCAGAAAACGTCAGTTTACTGATTCAGTTAGACGTGGAAAAGGTGTTTCCTAAGACAGCCTCTTCTCCTGGGCTGGAAAAACCAGCATGAATGTCCAGAGATCCAATGCCTCCCCAGTCAATGGCCTCTCAGGACTAAGACCCCTGGAATCTGTGTGGCACAGCGCCATCTACTGTGCGGTTGCAGAACTGCAGCCCCCGACTTCGTTATTGGTCCTCTGGGTGAGAACACCAAGGATGTTGCTTGGGAAAGGTTTTATGGCTACTATAAAAAGATGCAAACTAGAGATTCCCGTGGATGCATTTAGATCCGTAGGATGAAGACTTGAACAATTAAATTAGACAAGAAGTTTCCTTGCTGTAGGGAAATCAGTTTGTAAAACTGGTGATTACTTTCTTGGCATCGCAGAGAACAGGCAAACATTCTGGAGGTTGATTTCCTTTTTAATCAAATCTCAAAGCATATCGTTCTAATTAAGATGACTGAATTATACATATGTAGAAGAAAGAAAAATATTCATGTAGGTCTGTTTTATTTATAAAAGAATGTTTACATGACTCTCTTCTGCTACAGTCAGCATCAATTATTTAAAGGGCAAGCATTGCATTGGACTCAGCCTCTCCTCCTTTAATGTTGGTACCTAACCTCCAGTCAGTCCTCTGCAATAGTAATGCTACAGAAGAGGAGAGGTGTGTGATACTGAACCATCACAGGTAGCTTATTAGCTGAGCTTGAAAACAGTCCCGAGAGGTCGGCACGGAAGAGATTTTGGTGGGATGCATGGTATGTTTCTTGCCAAATTACCAATACTATCTGAGTCCCTGTTGGTTTTCAAGATAATAGCTGTGTCTTGTGTACGCAGGCACAAGTACATAATACTACTGAGCTATTGCCCACCAGCCTTGGCTAGGAGCTGGGCTGAGAAACTCTATGCATTAAGAGCCTGAAATGTCACAACTCCAGGCACATTTGATCCTAATGTGGCAGGAATGGTCTTGAAAAACAATTATTCTGGAGAGAATAGCAATTTAAGATGACCCCTTGAGCAGGTGAGAAGAATGCAGTTCCTGAAAATCGCAGGGAAGAGAGAAGGGCCCGGAGAAAAGGGAAGGAATCTCACTGTTCTTTTTGCTCACTCTTAAGCTGTACCCTCATTCTGCAACTCCAGAGGCTGAGAGGGCTCTGTTACAACTTTTTAGCTAATGATGTCAGTGGAGAAGGTTGTTAGGTTTGAGTAGCCAGTTTTACCTCCAAAACATCTGCAAAAACAACTTACTCTTGGCTTACGGAAGGGAGTTGTTGTCTTTTTATTTGGTTTTTGCGACAGAGTTTCACTTTGTAGCCCTGGCTGGAGTGGAACTTGCTGTGTAGATCAGGCTGTCCCCAAACTCACAGAGATCCACCTGCTTCTGCTTTCTGAGTGTTGGAATGAAGGGTATTGGACATCATGCTCAACTTGAGAATGACTTCCTCTTAAGCCTTCAGATCTGCTGGTGCTTAGGGAAGGAAGAACACTGCATAGATTCTGGGCTTATCTATTGCAGTTCGTCACTTCCCCTTAAAGCCTTTCAGAATAGCTGGGCTCCAGCCGAGGCGGAGGATGCTCCAAACCTCTATGAGAGAATGAGTAATGAGTTGTTTAAGAAAGTGAAGAATAAAACAGAATTAACCACCATCTAAGCATTACTTGGTGTCAGTCGGTGTTTTCGGTTTGCATCCTCGTAGCCGGGTTTCAGACCCTCCCAGAGATGTGTTGGCTCCGCCATAGTCATATGCTCTGTTGCCAACGCTTTCTTACTGCCTTGACGGTCTCCCCACCAAAAACCTAAAGTGAGATGGGTTTGGAAGAGTCGGGTCTTACTCATCTTCTGAAAGGATGCAAGGAAGCACAAGACCAAGTAAAACATAAGCTGTGTCCCTTGTTTTAAACTTCCTGTCAGTGTCACATTCATATAAGTTCACCCAGAAACCAAGCTTCCTTTTGCTTTTCTTTCCTATCTCAAGAGCTTATCTCCAACAGCCATTATCACCCTCAGCTTCCACAGCAGCTGGCCAATAGGTGTGGCCTCATGCTCCCTGTCTACTTGTAGCCATTTGTTAGTCAAAGTCACCATTTCCTGGCCCTTGGTTGAATTCATTAGTGGACTTGTTATTGTCTCAATTAAACACCAAAATGTGACTTCTTTAGAAAGCTTTCCCTGAGCCCAAGGCTGGGTCTCCCCTTTAATGAACATCTCCTGGCAGCCCATTCTTCCCTTTGGAATACTCATCAATATGTAATTATCCTTACCATTGTGCCTCTATCTCACCAAATAATAAAATGACTTAATGTGACTGTCAATTTACAATTTGTTTCTCAGACTATGAGCCCCATGAGGATGAGAAGAGTTCCTGCTCACTGTTAAATCTTGGTCACCTCACCAGAGATGTGTGACCTTTGCAATCACCTTTAAGAGCTCAGGAGGGCTTTATGTCTGAGTCACCAGCCTGTCATCACAGTTTTAAAACACTTAATTTTCAAACAAGAGGCTCCATCTTTTTATTCCAAACCAGGACCTGCAAATCATGTAGGCTATTTTGTAGTTAGCCTAGTTCTTGATACATGGAAGGTAGTCAATAAATAGATCTTCTATGATTAATTATACCCAAATTAACATGAATGACTATGTGGTCAGTCTTTAAAAGACACAACTTCACATGCAACAATAATGCTCTCCCAAACATAACTGTCTCTTGCTGACATGTATTTGAGACTCTTGTAACATAGTTAAAACATTGTATTAGCAAATGGAAAAAAGGTAAAATCCTTGAACTCCCTTAAAGAGATAGCAAACCCGAGTTCCTTGAGGCACACAGATCTGGTATTATTTTCACTAAGACTAGGAGGGTAGAGAGAATGGTGGCTTCGTCATATACTGAGCACCACTCAGTGGAGGCGAAGATCAAAGTCAGACCTCTCCTGTCATTTGCTTCTTCACTGAAGCTCCTTAGCACCCGGACACATATTATCACTAAATCCCTCCATTAGGTCAATGTCAGGTATTTCTTTTGTTAACTTCTTAGGTTCAGTATTCATGCTGTTTGGTTGCCAGGAAGCTCTTGCTAGTTATGCAACCCAGGGCAGCGTATTGAACCTCTCAGACTCAGTGTCCCCGTCTGTAAACTGAGAGAAAGAGGTTATAGAGCTCTGAGGATTGGCACATGGGAAGGACCGCCGGTTCTTGCATGTAGTCGCCGTTCAAGTCACCAGAGTGGTTACGGAAGAAGGGGAATCCTTCACTGTGGCTCATGTATTTACTGCCATCTGCTTAGCATTTATTAGAGTAGGAATAAGCATGTTTTCTGCTTCTTTTCTTTACGGCTCACTTGCACTGTGTCATTGAATGGCTTTGACCTCCGGCTACCACATTTAAACTGGGTATGTTACACAAATAATCTTACTCTTAGCTCTCATTGTTTGAAATTGAGTTCATCCTTCCACACCCGGTTCAAACAACATGGACATAAAGTTTTTGTTGTTGTTGTTGTCGTTGTCTGTGATTTCTTTTTCGGAACTGGACACACTGTATCCACTGAACCTAGACTTTATTTCTGTTTACTGAAGAGTAATTGGGTTAGAGGGTCCCTATCTCACAAAGACAAATGACGGCTCTCTTGGCCCCGAATTGGATTCTTGACTAGGATAACACAAGTCCTAGCCAGCAGAATTGGTGAAAAAGCTGTGGCACTGGGCCAGAAATGGAGTGAGTAGCAGCTAGAAGCCCAGAGGCTCATTTTAAGATTGGGGTAGCAGCAGAGATGAAGATGTTCTTTCTTTTGTTTTGTTTTCTTTTACTTTGTTACAAAACAAAAGTAGTGGTAAATATACATAATGAACTGTCTTTTCACTGGCCTCATCGTAGTGACTGAATCTCTAGGTCCCCAACCCCTGAAGAGACACTAGGCTTCTGTGATACCCATTCACTATCTATCTATCTATCTATCTATCTATCTATCTATCTATCTATCTATC
>CABHPR010138316.1:0-34102 GCA_902168415.1 Peromyscus melanophrys
GTGAACTCTGAATTCCCTTGCTTAGGATATTTTTGGGGTGTGTAACAGGTGCTCTCAGGCAGCAGTGGTTGATGAATGAATGAATCAACACAGGAGATGCGGAGTACCTTTTTTCAGTTTCCGTACTGCCAGCATGCGGTGCTGGGAGGATAATTCCCAGATCCGAAGGGTTTTGTCATCGCTCACTGTTGCACAGATGGGCAGGAGAGGGTGCGCTGCTAGTCCCCACACTTCCCCTTCCATGTGTCCCTGTGGGAGAGGAAACGGGCCAAGTAAACCCAGGCTTTCTGGCTAGTGCTGCATTCTCAGGCTGAGAGTGTCTCTGAGGTTAAGACTCTTTGTCTGACAGGTTAAGACATGAAGAAACAGTTTCCATGAACCAAGATGACTGCATTAAGTCATTTCTTTTTTGTTTTCATTTTGTTTGGTATGATCTTTCTCTTTTTTTTCTCCATTTTTCTTTATTAAGAAATTTTCTACTCATTCTACACACCACCCACAGATCCCACCTCCTCTCTCCAGCATTAAGTCATTTCTTAAGTATGATCTTTAAGCTGGCTGTTTATGATACAAACCAGGTTTGTTTACAGCATGGAAGACATTTGCCCATGTGGCAACAAATATCCAGGTGAATTGTAAAATTCCCACCTCTCCCCCTTGTTATGTGTGTATGTGCGTATGTGCATGATTATCTATGTAGTGTGTCTGTACTTTGTGTGTGGGGACCAGAGGTTAACATTGGGTGTGTTCTTTAATTGCTCTCCACTTGAACTTTTGAAAAGGGTCTCTCGGTGATTTAGCCAGGCTGGCTGCCTAGTCTCTGCCCAGCCCCAGCTCCAGCCCTGGAGTTACAGATGCATGGCACTGTACCCAGCTTTTTAATCGGTTGCTGGGGATCCCAGTTGAGGTCCTCATCTAGCATAGCAAGCACTTTACTAACTGAGCCTCTCCCTAGATCCTTGTCCTGTTTTAACTGCAGAAAACACTATGTAAACACACTGTGGAGGAACAACTTGATCACATTGACACCAGTGACTGCCTTGGGTGAAACCAGACTGCTCTAAGGTGTAGATGTCATTCATCTTTGTCATGGAACTGGACAGCAACATTCTTGTTTATACAACTGTAGTCCTTCACATGCATTGGACTTGGCTCTCTCCTGCCCTCATACTTGGATTGAACCTAAGGCCTCATACATGCTACTTAAAGCATTCTGCCACTGAGCTACAGGATGCATTTGTCTGACTGAAAAGAAATAAATCTAAATTTTGACTTCAGAGTCATAGGTGCCCCTCAGATTCAATATTTGTTCATAAACTGGTATGCCCATGTGCCAACAGTAATCACCAGCAAGCTGAAAGGTGCTTGATAATACACACAGAGGCAATTCCATATGCCCTTATCTTATCTTATCACAAATAAACACTCTAACTGGCTTAGAAACAGTAACTGAGATAAAACAGTATTTTAAATATCAACACTTAGCCGGGTGATGGTGGCACATTCCTTTAATCCCAACACTCGGGACACAGAGGCAGGTGAAGCTCTGTAAGTCTGAGGCTAGTCTGGTCTACATAGTGAGTTCCAGGAACTATACAGAGAAACCCTGTCTCAAAACAAAACAAAATAACAACAACAACCACAACCACAACAATCCAGTATTTTAAATATAAACACTTAACATGAAGAAAACAGTAATTGATTTCTCAATGGAGCAGCATAGAGAAGAATTCCTGACATGCAGCAATAAGCAGACCATTAACTGAGCTGTCCAGATGCCCTGTTTAGAGCAGTAAGCAGGCAGGCCACACGCCCCAGGGCGGCTTGTAGTTGGAACGTTCTGGGGGAACAGCAGCTTTCCAAAGAGAAATTGGATGACAGTTTATCTGGGAAGCTGTCTGAGCAAAACAGTGATTAGGCAGAAGTCCCTGGACAGCCATGTATATGGAGGGAAGGTGGGCTGGGTGGACAGGCTCCCTTCTTCATCTCTCAGGACCATGGAGCACACTGCATGTGTATCCTCAGTGCTGGTCTCTTTAAAAGTCTTTCACCTCAGAGTCACAAGCGATGGGTGACCGGCCACCCCCACTCTCTCTCGACTAACTGGTTCTGCTGAGCCCTTTCTATGACTGAGTCTCTGCACATCAGGTTCTACGTTCTTTGAATCACTGTTTCAAACGGATTTCAAAACTGTGATTTTTCTCAAGCTGTTCACTTTAAATCTCATATGTACAGGGACAGTGAGGAAGGCCAGAAGGACCCTGAATGACACAAGAAACGAGCCAAGTTCTGACTTTCCTCATCACTTAGGAAGCTGACCACAGCAGTGTAATGGACAGCTGGGTTATATTCCAAGTGTGCACAGCAGGGTTTTCAAACCCTGCTACATGCTGCTGGCTCCCCCCAGCTCCCAAACCAGCTGCCTGTCTCTAAAACAACACCCCTTCTTCCAAGTGCATCAGAACTGGAACAGAAGCTCTGAAACCTGCCCACAGTAGGATAGAGGATGGTGGTTCCTGAACATTCTCCCAGCATCTGTTTTCCCTCAAAACATGACTATGGGTCCCGAGGGAGCAGCCAGCCCTTGTTCCACCATGCCCACCACAAAGCATAGGGAAGATCTTCTCAGGAACTTCAAGGGTTAACTGAACACAAACCCTGAGTTTACCAAGGAAGGAATGACAACTGAGTGGGGAACAGTGCTGGGAAGGAAGGTGTAGAAGCCACCAGGTCCTCATGCTCACAGGTGAGCCCTGGAGAAAGCAGGGATGCTCAGCTCGCAAGCTTGTCTCTTCAACAGAAGGGTTTACGCCTGTGTTCCACCCAGAAGGCTGGGAGTGGATGTAGCTAATAACCTGGCAATCTTTTGCTATTCTGTAAAGCCAGGCTTCGCCTGAAGTTCCCAGACTCCTGAGCACTGTGTCTCGGTCAACAGAACCCACTCTTATGAAAGAGGTCTCATGTACTTTGCAAAAAAGTCTACTATTATGCTCATTACAAATCCTTCTCCCTAGAACCCATTCTTACAGAAGAAATCACAGGTACTTTGCAAAGGAGTTTTGATGTAGTCATGCCTTAAGCTTTGTGTGATAACTGTCACAAGGAAACTTTTCCCAAAGTTACACTGTGCTTAAATAAACTGCTAGTAGTCAGACTCTAGAAGTTTGAACCAGCCCAGCTTACTAAGTGTTGAACCAGACTTCCTTCTTGCCTCTCACAGATCATTTTTCTGTCAGCCATAGCATTTGCAGGGACCCCCACAGAAAGGGACAGATTGGCTTACACATGAGGTAACAGGATGGAGGAGGCTGACAATCTGGGCTCAAGTGGAACCCCTAGTCAGGGGGTTGGACCTTCCTTACCTTCCTGCTTTGCTTTCCTGTCATGTCCATAGCTGTAGGACAAGTGGGGACAGCCTAGAGCAGTGAAAATGGGGGTTGGGTTGAGTTGTAGTTCTGGGATTCTTAGCATATGGCTGTGGGAAATGTAGATGGCTTTAGTTCTTCACCTACTAAACAACTTTACTAAATCTGTCCTGAAGATAAATGTTGTCCAATAGTACTGCCTGACACATAGTAGGCACTCAATAGGCCACAGTAGAGATTACGTTCATTGTTAGAGCAATAGTAACAAACAGGAGAGAACAGAATGGTAAAAGCCAAAAGGTGAAAAGCCCCTATTATCATGTTTATAGCAGATTTAAGTAAAATTGCCTCAACTATAACATTTTATAAAATTAGAAGTTTACACTGTAGGTTAAATGATAGCATAAAATTTTCAAAAACACTTAGAAATCTAGCATTTATGGGAAAAATTTAATTTTGAAACATTTTCAAACTTTTGAGGGTTAAAATATGCTTTTTCATAATATTAAATAAGTTATGACCAGAAAGAGAGAAATTAGTTTGGAAGGGACCAAGAGAAGCAAAGACGACATCCAAGGGGCTGTCTCCAGCATGGCTCCTGTGGGCCTGCACAATCAGATGGGGGTTTCAGGTTTGTTTTAACCAGATTTTTAAAAGAGGCTTTATTCTATCTGTCTGTTATCTATCTATCTATCTATCTATCTATCTATCTATCTATCTATCTATCTATCTATTATCTATCTATCTATCTATCTATCTATCTATCTATCTATCTATCATCTATCTACCTATTATCTACCTATCTATTATCTATCTATCTATTTATCATCTATCTATCTATCTATCTATCTATCTATCTACCTATCATCTCTCTTTCTCGTTAGTTTTAATACACATACATCATTTTAAAACAGCCTTTGTTGATCTCCTTCCCTATCTCCTCTCCTCCTTTTGATTCCCCTTTGAACTTTTCACTTCCATTCAATTCCCCTCCTCGATCCATTTCCCTCCCCTCCCCCTCTAGTGATCACCTTATGTGTTTCATAGGTTACAGCCAGTTTCCATGCACACATACATACATGTGTGCTAGGATCTATATGTGACAGTGAATATACAATTTTTGTGTTTCTGAGTCCAGGTTACCTCATTCAATATCTTTTCCAGTTTCATTCATTTTCCTGCAAATTTCATTATTAGAAATTTACAGCTGAATAAAATTTTGAGTAAATAACATTTTCTTTAACCACTCATCCACTAAAGAATGTCTAAGTGGATTCCATTATTTGCTATCGTGAAAAAGGGCAGGATGAAACACACATGTGCAAGTGTCTCTGTTGGAAGGATACGGTTCTTGGGTGGATAGCTGGGTTATACAGAAGTTCTACTTTTAAGTTTTTGAGAACCCTTTTTATAGCTTTCCTAAATGACTGAACTGGTTTACACTGCCAGCAGCAGTGAACAAGGGTTCCTCCTTTTCCCCATATCTATGTGTTTCGGAATATTTATTTAACTATGCAAGGATGTGTTGCATTTGTTTAACTATGCAAAGATGTGTTGCTGTTTCACCTTGCCTGCCTAAGGCATCTGATTGGTCTAATAAAAAGCTGAATGGCCAATACTAAGGGAGGAGATATAGGTAGAACTTCCAGGCAGGGAAAGTAAGTAGGAATTTAGGCTTGGAAAAGAAAGAAAAGGAGACGACAGGGAGATGCTAGGGGTCAGCCATCTAGACACAGAGGAAGCAGGAAAGTAGGACACACAGAATGAAAGAAATGTAAAAAGCCCCAAGGCAAAATGTAGATGAATAGAAACAGGTTAAATTAAATTAAAAGAGCTAGTGGGACAAGCCAAAGCTAAGGCTGAGCATTCATAATTAATGATAAATCTCTGTCATTATTTGGGAGCTGGTTGATGGGACAGAGAAAGACTCGTTACACTCATGCCAGCAATTTTTTTTATGGTAGCCATTTGAGATGGAAACTCAAAGTAGTTTAATTTGTGTTTTCCTGATAAGTAATGCTGTTCAATACCTTTAAAAATACTTATTGTCTATTTATGTTTCTTCTTTTGAAAGCTATCTGTTCATTAACGCATTTGTTGACTGACAAGGTTTTCTCTTCATGTTTAACTTTCAATTAACATCAATAGTAACCCCAGTGAGGCAGCCCATCTCTTCACTGCAGCTTCTGAACACATGGCCCACCACACCTCTTCACCTGCAAGGGCAATGTGTTGCCAGACCAGGCAGGACTCCTGCCCATTGAACATTTCTGTGCTGTTTGAATCTGATTCTACATAAGTTTGTATCCTGAGAGAAGCAGGTATGGGAGAGCATAATGTGGTTATGAAGCAAGGCCTAAAGCCATGTGTGTGGGAACAGCAAAATTATCATCAGTTTTATGGACCAACAGATCAGAAGGAGATATATCTAAGGTGTGCCAACCACACTTGGTTTGATTTGGATGATAAGATTCTGAACTTTGAGCATGTATTAGTAAGGGATAAGGCTCTTGGAGACTATAGAAACTGGTTTCACATGTGGCTCGGATAGCTGTAACTGGTGGATGGGGGTGGAATACAACAGACAGGCTCCAAAGCCCTCTGACCTCCCAAGCCTGGCATAATCATCTCCTCTTGAGTGTGGCATGACCTGTGACTTGATTCTAACCAGTGGAATGTGACAAAGGTGACAGAAAGTTCCAGGGAATGTGTGATATAACTAAGTTGCATAAGATTCTGGTGTCACATTATTATTTTTTTTCTTGCTCTGACAAAAGAAAGTGTATGAGAGATCCTGTGTACGCCAATGAACTCTAGTGGATAGGTGACTGACAGGGTAGCCTCTGGGCAACAGTTAGCAAGAAAATAACGCCAGTCCTACAGCTGCAGGAAATAGGTTCTGCCAGCAGCCTACGAGCCCAAAGAAGCCCACCCCCCCAGCCCCGGCCTTGAGAAACACAAAGGAGGAACCAGTTCAGCTGCGCTCAGACTCGCAGCTCACAGAGGTGGTGCGGTTGGAAAGAGTGCTGTTGCTGGTCTGTGAACACTGTGCTGGAGCACCCCAGGAAGCTCTGTGTCATCAACGCCCTTTGCCTCCTTTGCCCCACGGCATTCTCAGCCTTGGCGCGGTCTGCAACATGGACAAATGAGGTACCTGAACAAGCAGTGTCATTGGGCCGCTCCTATCAATTTCTAGAATCTCTCCGTTTTTTGTCCCCACAAGAATGTGTCCATGCCCCAGGGTGATGGCACGAATGGAAGGGTTATCCTCCAAAAGCAGGCCTGAGAGGGGAGAATGTTGAATTTAGTGAGCACCAGGAAGGCAGGTTAACATAGTGTCTTCTATTTCCAAAGTGCTAGGTGCTAGGTAATCATCCTTGACATGCTGGCCAAGGACTGAGAGTACTGATGGGAAGAAAGAAATCTGATTGGCTAAGAACCACTACTACAAGAATTTGCACCCCCATTCTTGCGAAGAGAATGCTTTCAACTGCATATTAAGGGTGGTACCTTTAGAGCTAGTTGACAGTGCAGCCCTTTTGATGGCATAGGTCTTCAAGCATCTTTCAAACATGTCATCCCAGAGTTCCACAATCCCATCTTTTCCACCTGTTACAAAGCCCTGTGAAGGTAAAAGATTATATATACACATCAAAGGCCCTGTGAAGGTAAAGGTTTTATATATATATACACACATCAAAATGACTAATCTCTTTCCTAGCCGCATCAGGAGTTCTCTTAGGTCAGGCAGCTCCAGGTATATCTTCTAAGTGAAAAAAAAAATTCAGTGATAGCAGTCTTTAAAATTTTTTTCATTATTGTATGTGTATGAGATTTTTGCCTGCATGTATATCTGTGCACCATGAGCATGAAGTATCTTTGGAGGCTAGGAAAGGGTATTGGGTCCCCAAGAACTAAAATTATAGATGATTATGAGCTACCATATGAGTGCTAGGAGTCAAACCTGGATCCTCCTAACTACCGAGCCAATTCTCCAGCCCATCAAAATTTTAATTCAGTACAGCTCGATTAATCTCACAAGGAAATCATATTTTGAAGTTCATTATAGGAAATACCCTTCTTTTTATTGTAGCTGCTCTCTGCATCTTTGGATTCTGCATTCACAGATGACAATATGAGGGAAGCAAAGCACTGCATCTGTGGTGAACATTTGCAGGCATTTTTCTTAACATTAGTTTCCCAGTGCAGAACTACAGTGGCTCGTATAGCATTTATGTTGCACTAGCTGTTATAAGTAATCTAGATAGGATTCAAAGTACACAGAGGGGTGTGCATAATTCTAAGTACATGGCGTGTGTGTGTGTGTGTGTGTGTGTGTGTGTGTGTGTGCATGTGCCTAGGATATAGGCAAATACTGTTCCTTTTTTTTTTTTGGTTTTTCGAGATCCATTTTTTATATGTGGAACCTGAGGACCTTTGGTTCTCGGTATTCCCTTAGGGTTCTAGAGACAATTTCAGTGGATACTGAGAACAGCTGGATAGAACTGTACAGGAGAGGCACTCCTCAAATTAAATATAAACAAAGTATATTATATTGAGCTATTCTTGCTTTTCATGGTGATTTTGCAGCTTAATTGCCTAAATAATAAAATCATTTGACTCAGTTATACCACACTGACTTCTAGGACTCCACAAATTTTGCATTATGTTTTAATTTTTTCCCAATGTTTACAATTTAGTCAAAATCAAATTTGCCAGCAAAGAACAGCTCAACTACAAAAAGTATCATTACAACTGCACTTCCAACAAAGACCTACTTTCATTGTGGGCTCAACATATTTATTGATATATTTTAAAACTTGATATTTTTTTAAATGTGTTGAGCAGCCGAAACTGAAGGTCAGAGTGCACAGCTGAACTGGCACTCCCAGCCAATTAGAACTGAATGAAAGGTTGTCATTTTCAGGCATTTTAATGGAAAGAAAGCGCTTTAAACACACTGTTAAGTGGTGTCTTTGTAAAGAACACTGTGAGGCAGATGGGTAGCTGGACAGACTAGGACAATGACCTGGAGTGGGAATGCAGCCCATGCGCACACTTCACTTGTCCTGCTGTCTATTCAGGAGCAAACCTGCTATGAACATAACCTTTGGTCATAAGAAACCAGCGTGGGGGGCAATAAAGTAACCACCTGGTACTTCCAGGTTTTTGCATACTGTGTCCCTGAAATACCCCCGTGCAATCTTCTGCCACTGTGTGTCCATATCTACCCTCAGACTCCTCCGTAAGAGCCTCTGTCTAGGAGTGACAGCCGGAAGTCCAGATATGAGAAAATGGAGAAATAGCACATGGACAGCTACCAACAAGAGAAGTTATAAAAATTGTGTGCTCTCTTCCTTTTTCCCTTCGGTTAGTCCTTTATGTCAACTACTTTCTAATTCAGATGGCACTACTTTAGATTCAGGCATCTCAGTGGTTCTCCTAAAGCTAATAAGGAAAAAGAACCTGACAAACAGACCATACCTTGTCCAGCGCATACATAGCAAACACGGGCCCGTCATGAGCTTTCACTGTCCTCAGTAGCAGAACATCCTTCCAGATAAAAACATCTCCAGTGGCTGCCCCTGAGAACACTAGATCTTCCATTCTCCCATAAGAAACACACATCATTGTTTCCAATTTTCCAGCACTTCCAAAAATTCCTCTTTTGGAGGTGAAGCCCCCACCTGGAGCAGAGCAACAGTATATATTACTCTAGAAAGTTGAAGCTTCCTCAGAGCACATGGAAAGATTATCTCCAGTGAAAAAACTGCCTACATTATGTGTCAAAGCAATAAAAACAACAAGGGTATCACGATGCTCATGCCAGTATCTACAGTATTCTTTTTTTCTGTCAGACATGGTGCTCAATGCTAGCATAGAATGTAAGGACAGAGCCCCTGCTTTCAGGAACCCAGATCTGATCAGATGGAGGACTTAATGTGCTTCTAATCCAAGACATACACATACAACCTAAGTGTCAGCCCTCCTTCCTGCGCCTGCTGAAGGAGAGAGTGGATCAGGGGCTCAGGGAACAAGGAAAGTCTCAAACTGAAGAAAAAAACACAGCCAGAATGGACGTTATGTGTAAAATGTAAATGTTATACATGTTCTGTCTGCCTCAATCTTTTTCATGGTGATTCTGCGGTAAGATGGAACTGTTATATAGGAGAGATAATATACAGGAACAAACCATCAGATTTGTGCCCTAGGTGTTCCCATTTTCTATACTCGCTGACCATCGCTGATAACACAGCTCCATTCAACACTTAACCCAGCTGGCTTCCTCATACAGAGGGTGCTACTCCTGTCCTTCCTTTAAAAGCAAGGAGGCATCAGAGCAGCAGCCCACACATGCTCATTGTGCTACTGGGCTCGGTACTGAAAATGCAGATATAATTGTAACAATGCCTGCAAGTGAGAAAAGTCGGCTGCTTCCCATGTTTATTTAGTCCTCTGTGGTGGTGTTGTGTTCCCCAAAATATTGTGTACCCTAATAAACTTATCTGGGGTCAGAGAACAGAACAGCCACTAGATATAGAGGATGGGCAGTGGTAGCACACGACTTTAATCCTAGCATTCCAGAGCAGAAATCCATGTGTTCAAGGATACAGCCAAGCATAGTGACTCATGCCTTTAATCCCAGAAAGTGAGTCTTTAATCCCAGGGAGTGGTGGTAGAAGGCAGAAAGATATATAAGGCGTGAGGACCAGGAACTAGAAGCATTTAGCCTGGTTAAGCATTTGGCTGGTTAAGCTTTTAGGTTTTGAGCAGCACAGTTCAGCTGAGAGCCATTCGGATATGAGGACTCAGAGGCTTCCAGTCTGAGGAAACAAGACCAGCTGAGAAGTTGGCCAGGTGAGGTAGCTGTGGCTTGTTCTGTCTCTCTGATCTTCCAGTGTTCACCCCAATACTTGGCTCAGGTTTGATTTTATTAATAAGACCTTCTAAGATTCATCTATATTCCTCACTCTTGTTAACATATAATCTAACAAATACTTATTTTGACCACTTTCTATGTACAGAGTCAGGGTTTAATTCATCTGCCAAATTTGGCAATGTACTAATAAAAGAATCCTCAAAATATTGAAAACATTATTCACTCAACCAAAGTAATTACTTCCTACTCAGCACTACAGCATAATTACTGCTTTCAGTTCAGATGACTAAATATAAAAATCATTATTTTCACAGCAGAGTATTTTCAAAAGCTTTCTAGACACTGATGAATATGCATAGCATCATATAGGGTTTTTAAGTTTCACATTTTATGCACTAAATAGTCTAATGCAAAATTGGGAAAGAGTATTTATCAAGGAATTTTTAATTTCAGTTTGCAAAGAGACTGGCCAAATAATGGCAATAGGACCCCTCATCCCAAGGCAAGGGTACAGATCTTAGCTACATAAATGAGAAACCCAAATAACAATGTAACAGTACCTGCTTGTTGCCAGAATTTGATATGCTTAATCCCAACTGTAACCAGCTTGTCAACATGGTGTGGATTACACTTTACCACAAATATTTTATCTTTATGTCCTCTGTAAGAGACAAACAGGGAAAAATAGCCGCTAGTTTAGATGAATGTATTGATAGAGCTATATTAAAAACATGTATTTGGTTTAGTTTTCATTAAGTGTATCTAACAGGATAAACAAGCAACCAAGAAAATATTTAAAACACACAGGCATCTACTATAAAATAATAGCATTGGAGAGGGGGTACATGTTTGGGCCTGTTCTCTTTCTACTTTATCTACATAGTTATGAGTTAAAAGAATTTTAAATGTATCCACATGTTTCTGTAAGATAAAATTAGTGACACCACCATAGGATTGCATGTAATTCTGAGACAGTGAGATCTTGGGCAAGAGAAGTAGAAGGAATGACATTATTAATGAAAAGCTTCAAGTGCACATTCTGTAGAAGACACTAACTATATCGGCTTAAGATGATTTTTGGCTAGAAATGTATTCACTATAAATTGAGGCCCCTGACCCACAGCCATTGAGAGAGAAAGGATGTCATCTACTGATTCAGAACCCTTTAGGATGCTACACAATGCAAAATTTAGGTTTACTTCCAGGCAAGATGTGTATACCACTGGTATAACAGCAGCATGGCTGTTACGGAGGTAACCAGTCACTTTCTCCCTGTATGTAAGAACAACTCCATAGGAGGGAATGAATGCCTTGTGCTGTAAACCTGGTCAAAGGCCTGTGGCTGGGGAGGCCATCGGCCATAATGGGGAAGCTACTGCTGTTTTGCTAAATGGACGTGTTGTCTCTTGTTAAACTGTTTTTTGAATATTTTGTTTATGCTTATAGTTTATTGCTATTGTCAGCCTGGGTTAGAGAAACTTCTGTAGTTGGTGGAAGTTATTGCAGAGGCTCATAACTGGTCAAAACGCAGAGAATAAGTGACTGTTGAATACTCAGCCCTATACAGGACATCTGTATCACCCTTCCGAGGCTCAGAAAACATTGAAAGAAAAGGGCAGGAGACAGTGAAAGAGCTGCAGGAAGGGGTGTTGTATTCTCAATAACTGTGATTACATGAATAAGGCTACCAAGAATGGGCCCATCAACATTCCGTCATGGAGGTGGGGGCGGGTTAGAGGCCCTGACCCTTTGTGCATTTATAGGTGCTAATGATTGCTGGGGGAGGGAGAGACATCTTCAGTGAGTAGTCACCAGTAAGTTCCCCATGCTCCTGTAAATAATCCCTCACCTATACTTTCTCTCTCTCTCTGTCTCTCTCTCTCTCTCTCTCTCTCTCTCTCTCTCTCTCTCACACACACACACACACACACACACACACACACACACACACACACACCATGAAAACAGAAGTTGACTAGTTGGGAACAAGTAGGAGGGGAACAAGATAGGATAATGGGGAGTGAATAGAATCAAAATACATTATCTACATGTATGAAAACATTATAATGAAACCCATTATTATGTAAAATTAATGTGCTACTACAAAGCTTAAAAATAAAGTAGGTATACCAATAATTTCTTTTAAAAATTGAAAGAAATTTAGTTTTGTAACCAGACAGATAAACATATATCTAAAAATTCCACTGTAAATAGGTGGCTGAAATCATTCATGAAATTAGCAATGGTACAAATACATCCAAACAGAGGGCCTCAAATCTCAGTGGAGACCTTACAAGACCCCATTTGGTAATTCTGAATGTGTCTATTTTCCTGAGCTGACAATGAGCAGATTCACATAAACACCTTCATAAATGAAGGGCAATCCCAAGTGCAGTGTGGTGCAGATGGTACATGTGGGCTCTGGGTATCTCGCTATCCACTGTGTGCCCCATCCCCAAGGGGGTCATTCTCATCCCAGGTAACCGCATGTTGTAGGGCAACTGGCATGCCAGAACAGGATAGTGGTTAGGCTTTGCTCAAAGACTCCTCAGGGCAAAGTTAGGGGTGTCACGTAGCCCCTCTGCAGGAATTACTCAGAAGCTAAGAGAGTTCTGCAAGCCAGGATGGGGCCACTTCATACAGCATCATTTCTCTGTCACCTGGCTTTAGATTTTTACCTACCACAGCACCTCATTCAAGGCCATACTACATTCTTTTTTATTTAACTAGTTGGTTATTTATATATTTGTGCTAATAGCATTAATACTATGTAAATATTTATATTCATTCAGTAATTAAAAAAATCTAGTATTCTCCCACAGAATTTTACTGGTCCCTAACCTTCTACTTGGGAAAAAGTACTCATTAGTGCCATCATTACAAAAAAAAAAATGCTTTTAGAGGGCAATCCTTTTTGCAGGTTTCTTGTCTTTGGAATGGGACTTAATCCTGGGGAACAATTTTGAATAAAAACGGTGTTACTAACTTGACAGCATTAGCTTGCTTTGTGCTAATTAAACAGAAGTAAAATATCCTTTAATACTAAGATGTACCCCTTCTATTCCTCACAGTGTCTCTGACATGCAACCGTGAGTCACCCACTGAGTTTTCAACGCCGACATAGAGTTTTCTGGAGATAATGTGTATGCAGAGAGTACCTTATCAGGAATACTAAACTAAAATTCAGTTTTCAGTCGGGAAGGAAAACAGAGCCTAGAGGGGAGTGGGGCTAGAGTGAGGGACACCAGGAAGTAAGAAGAGAAGAGAGAGCACATGCAGGTGGAGCTGAGTGTCACTGCCGCCAAGAACTCCATCTCAGCCATCTCAGACGCAGTCCTCAAGGCTCTGCTCTGTCTCCAGCAATTTGCAAATCTTCATTCAATACAAACAACTTTTGTTCCCATGTAACACGGTAGTAGACAGTATTAATTTAAAAAGCAAACATTACAGTTCAAGTCCATTAACTTTGATATTGTGACAGAGGATGTTGGTAATGTAGGTCACAACTAACTGAGAGGGTATGAGCCTGTGCCTGGGCAACAAGCTGCCTTCCTGGACTGTGGCTGCCAAGTCTTGACCTCTGACCAGGCCATGCACACAGCTGAGTTAGATGCGAGTAGACAGGCATGTTCGGACTTAGTGCTGATGAGGCAGAAAGAGAAGCTGGGGTAAGGGAGGACAGGTGGGCTATAAACAGCAGTCAGTCTGGAGAGTCTATTTATAGGGTGTAGAGATTAGGGAAACAATTTGCCTGCTCTGAAAGCAAGCAGCAGATGCACTCGATAGGGCCTCCTTTCCAACAGGACATAGCCTCATGACAAATGGTGCTTCTGACTCCAATGACATTGACAATCCTACCCAGCCACTAAGACAGAAAAAACAAGAAGCGAGGCACACATTTTTCTGCTGCTGGAAAAAAGCTTTCATAGAGGTAATGGAAGTATTACAGAAGGGGTGTGATGAAGAGCGGTCTGGGGAACATTCTAGAATTTTCTTCCTTTCTTTTTTCTTTTTTGGTTTTTTTTTGAGACAGGGTTTCTCTGTGCTGTCCTGGATCTCACTCTGTAAACCAGGCTGGCCTCAAACTTACAGAGATCCTCCTGGCTCTGCCTCCTGAGTGTTGGGATCAAAGGCGTGCTCCACCACTGCCCATCACATTCTAGAATTTTCTAATTTCTCATCAGACATTACTGCTGAACATCAGACTTGACACCACGAAAGGAAGTAATATGTGTTCACTTAGGTGTGAAGTTTACTTGAATTTCATCTGAGTTTGAAGATGAGCGCTAAACAAAAGGTGGAGACAGTTGAGCTTCACTGAGGTGAGCTAGCAGCAGTGTGTCCTGAGTGCTCTGAGCATCCTTACCTGGTTGTGGCTATCTTTTCTCCCTTTTTCCAGTCCCAGAACACGACGCTGTGAAAATCGTCTAAACCAGCCGACACCAGACATTTTCCATCAGCTGTGTGGAAACAACACAAACGTCAAACAAGCCGTTTCCTCGGTGAGAAGCTGAAACAATTTATATACTGCAAAGAGGAACAGGAAATTCAACAGTACTCTTTAGACTCAAATACATTTGAAACAGTAAATGTGTGACCACAATAGTCAAGTTTCTGAATGCACACCCCTGGCTAGTGAGCTCAGTCAGCCACTGACCACACTTCCAACCCAAGACAGAGAGTTAGCAGGGCCTCTCAAGGAAACGACATGAGCCTTGTTTATTCTGTGACAGATAACTCTTCAGAACTTTACTGGGAGTCATTTGGTTCTGTGACTCTGGAGCTATTTTCAACTCTAGAAACATCTAAAAAACCTAACCTTGGTTTAACTGTCAAGTTAAGAACATTATAGAAATAAAATGTAGCTTCAAACATTCTTACAAAAGATGACCTTCCAAATAAAAGTTCTTGATTTCTTATTTTTCCAGTTCAAATGAAATGTGCTCATTATAGACATTTAGAAAATATGTGTGAAGAAAGTTTTAAGCTGGGGAAGTGGCTCATTAGTGCGGAGCTCGCCTGATAGACACGTGGCCCTGTGTTTGAGCCCAAGGACCGCACACATAAAAAAAATTACATAATTGTACACACACACACACACACACACACACACACACACACACACACACACTTGTAGTCTTACCCTTGATGTAAGCCTACTTGTCTTTTTCTCCACATAAATCTGTAGTTGGCATTTTCTTTGGACTGCCAACCAGCTCCCAAATAAAAACACAGAGGAAGCAGGAAGCAGGATGAACAGTACGTAGATGAGGTAAATGTGCTTCAGGGCAGCATATAGATTAATAGAAATGGGTTAATTTAAGTTAAAAAAAAACTAGCTAGAAACAAGCCTAAGCTAAGGCCGAGCATTTGTAATTAATAATAAGTCTCCATGTCATGATTTGGTGCTGGTGGTTCAAGAAAGCCTGCTACATAAATCACTTTGAGAAACAAAAGCAAGGTCACCTTGATCAAGCTGTCAGCTAATCTTTTCTCACCTATTGTAATACATTATTGTTAATAATACTATTGTAATAACTTTATTATTAAATATTTATACCATTATCAACTATTGGTACAATTTTGATATTTAGGCTTTTTTTTTTAAAGTTCTAAGTGTAATGAATGCACAATTAAGTTTGAAATAAATATAGTTAATGTGCATTTTCCCTGCAAGATGAAAGAGGAGGCACAAACAATAGGCATTTCCTTTGTCCCTCCTTGCAAGGCTGGGTTCAAAGCAACAATGCCACAGGGCCGGCGCCCCTTCCTCACACCCTGCAGCTGCTAGGAGATTCTGCATCACCTCATCAGGGCTCCTCTCCTTCCACACAGGACCGTCATTAAGGTAAAGACATACAAGGATATGAAAAACTGTTTCCTTGGGTTGACTCATCCATTCAAGCTATCAACTCTTACTTTCAAAGGCAGGCCAGAAATAGACCCCAAACTAGGGTAAAGTAGAGAACACCTTATATCAAACTGGAATTTCAGAGAAGCAATGAAAAATGTCTTCTATGTCTCATGCAGTATCTGAATTGGTACTGCATATTTATATTTATATTACATGGAACTTACTTATGTCAAATAAATTCTTATTAGAAATTTAAATCTACTTGAGCCTCCTGAATTTTTATAGGCTAAATCTTCGGCACCCCAGCTTCAAGTGCCAACCAGTGTCCAAACTTTGAATGGCCTTACTTGTGCAGAGGCCCTCTAGCCAAATAGAAATGATGGTCTATCCCACTCTCTGGAGGAACGAGGGGAAGCAAAGGCAGATGCTGGCTCAACAAAGCAGATCTTCCCAATCCTCAACCACTAGGCCCATCTGAGGCTAGATTTGAAGATTACCTGAATCTTTACAGACGCAAACTGAGTTCATTACATGAAGGTGTTAACAATGTGCTAAAGGCATCAGTTACTATATTAGGTGTGCACCATAAACTAATGATTCATGTCCTTATTCCTGAAGGACACAAAGCTTTAAATTCGATAGTCTCTCAGCATTGTGGAGAAGGAACTTTCTGTTCACTATCCAAATTATTACTCTTACCTTATTTCTTGGTATGGCTTGGCTGTGTCTGTGCTGAACTTCAGTATTTGTCATGTTTTGTAAGCCTATACTGAGCTGTTTTTGGTACATGCAGATAGTGCTGGTGATTTGAAGATGAGGATGACAGAGGCGGAATGTGCCTATGGGTAGTACAAATGGGAAGGGGCTGCACTGTTATGCGTCTATTTTTAAACATTATCATTCCTTTAGGAAACACTGCACAAGTACGAATCTTCCTTCTTTATTTACTCACTCTAAAGCTTCCACTGTCTCTAAAGCCGTCTTGCTACGTCAATGTGACCTGGCATGTGAGCATCCACACATTTAAAATGTCAGTTTTTTTAATTTCTGTCTTCTGAAGAAGCCCTATATGTAACAGATTGATTTTGTGGGGGAAGTTTTGGGGGTTTCTTTTCAGGATTTCTATGAGGTCACCCACCATCTCACTCTCATGGTTATGTGACATTTCTACTCCAATAAAAGCTTATTCTTTCCTGGGACAGGGGGCTTTCTTGGGTACTGCAGGTGTAAGCTATTTCTGTAAAACACACTATTTAGAAATAAAATTGGGGCCTTCTTATTATTTCCTAGTTTCCATTTTCCCTGCAGAGACTTGGCTTTACCTTTGAAAATCTATTGTTTCCGACCCTGCTGGGTGTTTTTATACTTTTGTTTTTTATAGTCTAGGTGATGTCCTTTTCAGTCTCTCTAGGCACAGCATGTATTAATTATGGATGGTTGTGACAGTCTAGAAATAGTTCTAAGGCAGTTAATGTCAACAGTAAAGGGCAAATTAAAAAAAAAGAAAACATTCAGACAATTACAAGCTAGTCTTCCTATTCAGGACTCATTGAAGATATGTAGGTTTCCTTAGCGGGGTCCAGCCAGTTTCAGATGTGCTCTAGAATCAACATCACTGTATGAAGCCTGCTAAACACCATGCTGCTGATATTTAAGATAGAAAACATTTATGAAGCTGAACTTTTCCTAATTGGTTTCTCTATTCCACGTGGAAGTACTTTCATTACACGATCACAAAACAAAAATGGTCCCCTGTGCTCCCCAGAAGTGATAACAGTTAAACAGCATCTCAGGGGTTCTGCCAGTAACGTGCTCGCCAGCAAGCCTGGCAGCCCAAGTCCCACCCTGGGACCTGTACAGTGGGAGGAGAGAACTATTGTTCTTTGACCTCCACATATACACCATGGCACACACATGAGCACAAATAAGTAAATGTAATTTAAAAAGGGATGTCTTTCTGTACACTGTGAATATGTGTTGCTCCCATTGGTTAATAAATAAAATTGCTTTGGCCTATGGGAAGGCAGGATAGAGCTAGGCAGGAAATCCAAGCAGAAATACAGGAAGAAGAAGGGCCGAGTCAGGGCAGATGCCATCCAGCCACCCAAGGAGCAAAGTGCCAGCAGACCAGTAATGGCATGGCCACGTGGCAATACATAGATGAATAGAAATAGGTTAATTTAAGTTGTAAGAGCTGGTTAGTAATACGCCTGAGCAATAGGCCAAGCATTTATAAGTAATATTAAGCCTCTGAGTGATTATTCACAAACAGCTGTGGGACAGGGTGGGACAGAAAGGCCTCAGTTTACAAAAAAGTGCTACTCAGTTGAATAAGAGAACATAAATTCACTTTTTGCCAATGTTTAATGAAGTATCTTTGTTTCCTTTAGAACAGTGGTGAGAATAGATTAATTTATCCCCATTGTATAACTGTTTATGTGTTGCCTTGTTTTCACCCTGGCCTGCTTTATATGTCCAAGACAGCTTGTTTTTCTAATAAAATACCAAGTGCTACTGGCTGGTCCCCATGAGACCCCCCACAAGGAGCTGAACCAGGTGACTGTTCTGAGGCACATAGCTGGAGCCACCAACTACATAACTCTCGAGCATTATGTGAGCATTACAGCTGTGTGAACTGAGCCACTTTCTTTCCAGAAGACACCATTACCTTTTTCCTATTCAGGTTAATATGTCATTCAGAGCAAGGTTCTCTGCTTGCAGGAGCCTGTTCCACGTGGTGGCCTCTTGGCACCACTTGCCCCTTCCCATTTGAACCTGAGGATGGGAGGAGCAGCTGAAGTTGCTGGGAGGTTCAGGGAGGAGGGAATAAGCAAGCATGCAGGGTGCTTCAGGGGACCCCAGCAGAGTCGCTGCACCAGTGAAAAGCAGGGACAGGCAACCATTTGTGGTGATGAATCAGTCGTAACAGATCTTAGAGAAAGTTCCTGAATGGTTCTCAGGTGCTTTCTAAAACCATCAACTACACTCCTTTCTAGCCACTTATACACCAACACTATACTTAACCCCAAAGACAAAATGTAATTTCCCAGGGATCTTCATTAGTGATTGTTATCTGGGAAATGGGGACTATATTGTTAAAACTAAAATGCTTTTCACAAGCAGAAGTACTTCACACCCAAGAACTCATAAAACAAGTTGTCTTGGAAATATAAAGCAGGCTGGTGTGAAAACAAGAAAACATATATACAGTTATAACAAAAGGGGCTAAATTCATCTATTCTTGCCACTGTTCTAAAGGAAGCAAAGACATTTCTTTAAATATGAGCAGGGGATGAAGATCATTGACAGAATCATTTTCCCTACCTACTCCTAGAGCATCTGGTTTCCTTACCCCATAATGGTACTTGAATGATTATTAAATTCTAGTTGTATTACTGTTCTATTTTATATGCTAATGCACATGACATATTTTCACAGATAATTGGTGATAGGCATTACCTTTAGTTTATTTTTTTGTTCAGCTTGAGAGATACTAATAGTTCACATGATTGATATTTTAAAGTACATTTTTTATTAAACACTTCAAAATTGCTTGTTACAATTATTGAATCAATTTTCAATGTCACCAAAACCATAGATATATTGGAATCTCATAATCCTAAAAAATTCTAGGTTTTATTGTTTCACTATTTTAATAAGTGTCTTCCTAACCCTCCAGAGCATAGTTATTTATGTTTCCTCCATGGAAATCAGTGTGGATATTTCTGAAAAAGAAAAGCTAGAAGTAGATCTACTAGCTATGGCCCTCCTTTGTCTGTACCCAAAGGACTCCAGCCCAACCGAGGTGTCCACAAGCAGAGGGGTAGATAAGAAAACTCGTGGTGGTATTTTGTGTATGAGCTAACAAATAAAGCTGGCCTGAAGATCAGAGTGTGGAGCTAAGCCACTAGAGGTCAGGCAGTGGTGGCATACACCTTTAAATCCCAGCACTCAAAAGAGAGGCAGATGGCTCTCAGTGAGTTCAAGGCCACCCTGGGCTACACAAGATTGATCCAGTCTAAAAGAGAAACAGAGCCAGGCAGTGGTGACACACACCTGTGATCCCAGCCCTTGGAAGCTCACACCTTTGATCTCAGCACTAGGGAGGTGGAGACAGGAAATGACATGGCTGGCGGAGAGAGGAGTATAAGGTGGGAGGAGACAGGAGCTCGCTCTCTTTTGGCTGAGGACTTCATAGAGGTAAGAACTAGTGGCTGGTTGCTCTGCTTCTCTAATCTTTCAGCTTTCACCCTGATATCTGACTCTGGGTTTTTATTATTAAGACCAAATAGAAATCATGCTACAAAAACTATAGTTTATAAATATCATGAAATTGTCTTCAGCAATAATAAAGAATGAAGTCATGTCTTCAGGAAAGTGGATGCAACTGGAGGTGACAATATTTAGAAAATTAAGCCAATCTCTAAAAGATAAATATCTTAGCCGGGCGGTGGTGGCGCACGCCTTTAATCCCAGCACTCAGGAGGCAGAGGCAGGCGGATCTCTGTGAGTTCAAGGCCAGCCTGGGCTACCAAGTGAGTTCCAGGAAAGGCGCAAAGCTACACTGAGAAACCCTGTCTCGAAAAAAACAAAAAAACAAAAAAAAAAAAACCCAAACAAACAAACAAAAAAAGATAAATATCTTGTTTCCTCTCCTTTGTGGTTCTTAGATTCTATAGAGATATTCATGTTCTTATCTATTGTAATATATAATATATAAATGCCCATGCATGTATATAAAGTGAAAGCTGAAGTAAAATTATTTAGGTGAACAAAGAGGATACTGGGGAGGGACCTAGAAGGGAGGATGGCAAACGGGGCAGTGTTGGGGAAGATTGTTTTAAGGTATGTTATTTTGTTCATGTTGCGTTTAACTCTGTGAAGCTCTGTGACTGTGCCTGTCTAAAACACCTGATGATCTAATAAAGACCTGAACAGCCAATAGCAAGGCAGGAGAAAGGATAGGCAGGGCTGGCAGGCAGAGAGAATATAAAGGTGAAATCTGGGAAAAAGAGATGGAAGAAGAAGCTAGAGAAGGAGGAGGACACAAGGAGCCAGCCAGCCAGCTACACAGCCAGTAACAGAGAAAAAGGGAAAGATACAGAAATAGAAACAGGTAAAAGCCCAGAGCCAAAAGACAGATGGGCTAATTTAAGTTAAGGAAAGCTGGCTAGAAACAAGCCAAGCTAAGGCCAGGCATTTATAATTAAGACTAAGCCTCCATGTGTGATTTATTTGGGAGCTGGGTGGCAGGCTCCCCAAAAGAGCAAAAACAACAACAGGGCAGGGAGAATATGTTCAACATATATTATATGTAATACATATATATAATATATGTGTAAGAAAAAATTTTAAATAAAGTCTCTTAAAATTATTATGAAACAATGTCAATATATGCTTATGTGTAGCTGGATAAATCTTTCCTGCCCACTGGTGCCTAAATAAACAGTCAGAGGCTTAATATTAATTATAAACTGGTCAATGGCTCAGGCTTCTTGCTAGCTAGCTCTTTCAAATTAACTCATTTCTATTAATCTGTGTATATCAATCAGGTGGCCGTGGCATTACCGGTCTGCTGGAATGTTGCTCCATGGTTAGCAGGTTGGCATCTCCCTGACTCGCCCTCTTCTCCCTGTATTTCTCTTGGCTTTCCTGCCTGGCTTTTATCCTGCCTTACCATAGGTCAAAACAGCTTCTTTATTAACTAATAGTAGCAACACATATTCACAGCATACAGAAAGACCGTTCCACAGCATTTATGTATCTGTAGGTAAAGTCAATTTTGAGACAAAGGCAGTTCAACTTTTGAGTAGTAGGCTATGGGTTAAAAAGAAAATGATGGGGAAATTCACTGGAGCCTTGGGATAGAGTCATACAGGAACTAACATTCTATTTATTTTAGATCTTGCTGCTTTGTCAAGGACATATGGCACACATTGTAAAACTGCACTACAATAGACTTCCTGATGCCTGAGATTTGCATGCCCTGCATATTGCGATGAATCTTAGCATACAGTGTGCAGGTGTGCTGCTGGGAGCTCTCTCCCTCAGTACGGATGCCTCCTCCTGCCACACAGGCCTACTAGCTTAAGAATAAACTGTCGACCCTCATTTCTACTAATTCAACAACCACAGGAGCTTGCGGAAAACTTTTAGTAATGCCATAGCAACTCATATTTGTGTAGTTTACAGTATGTGAGAATCTGCCTTATATTGCAATTGCTAAGAAAATAGACATTTTTTTTCCCAAATGAGGAAGGATAAAAGCTCATTAAGCAAAACTTCATGTGTTCATTCATTCATAACATTCTTTAAAGTAAATTCTCTGTCCACAGCACAACATGTATTGTGGGAGCAGTGAGATGGGCACTCCTGAACACCCTAGTTCACTGTTTGTACAGGACACAGCAATACAAGGCCCCTGACAGGTTCCACGAAAGCTTTCAACAGTGAGCTGCAAGAGGCCGAAGGGGCAGGTTATTTCTGCCTGATAGGTTGGAGAGAAAAAGTCAATCTTGCTCCTTAAGACTTGGGAACCCCGAACAAAGCACGTGAGCAGAAAGATAGTGAAGCATACTACAGTTAGAGGCGAGGAAGCACGAAGGGGCTCATGGGTAAAATGCTGCCAAGAAAAGATGATGTCATCAACTTCCAGCCAAGTGAATCCATGGTGGAGACGACTGTCTTCCAGAAGTGAGTAGGATGGAATGAGATCAGCATTAACACATTTCCCCCTTTACAAAAACGCCCGGCAACCACTGACTGTCTAATGCAAATTTATCATTTTCATTCTCTCCCTCTCCTCTCCCTCCCCCTCTTTCCTCCTTTATCTTCCATTTTGTGTTCTCTATTTACTGTAGTGCTTGCTGATGCTGGCCAAGTGCTCTATCAGTGAGGTATAACCCCAGCAGCATTAAAGTAGCGTGACCAGGTGAGAGGGCCAGGGACAACAGGAAGAGATTGCAGTCTTAAAACTTAGTTACTGCTATTGTACATTCAAAACACCTGATGCTATTTAGAAAAGGGAAATTATACAATCAAATTTATTTTGAAGGGTTAGGATTTGTTTTTCTATTGACCCAATTTCTACAATGAAATGTTTAAAATTTTCTAGGTAGTAACATCTGTAACAGACTTCTTTAAAAAATATTTCTTTATTGTATGTGTCTGGGTCTTTTGCCCCTATGTATTTATGCACACCATGTGCATATCTGGCACCTGGAAGGCCAGAAAAGGGTGTTGGATCCCCTGGAACTAGGGTTTTAGACAGTTGTGAGCTGCCATGTGGGTGCTGGGAACTGAACTCAGGTCCTCCAAAAATAACAGCCAGTGTTCTTAACTACTGAGCCATCTCTCCAGCCCTGTAATAGATTTCCACTATGGAATTCTAGCTTCAAGCAAACTTACTCTAAAGACAGCAGCATCTACCAATAGGATTTTTATGGTGCTGAGTTCATAATTTAATTTGAAAATTCTTCTTCCCAAACATGAAATTTGTTTCCAAAATCCTAATAAAGTGGCCATCTGTTGGTCTGTAGCTCTCTCTCTAGCTCTTTATATTCTAAGTCAGAAGCAATGTGCTACTATTTATTTGGAGAAGAAACTGTAGAACTGATCTTTTGTTTTCTGAGACACGGTCCCATGCTGTATTCCGGGCTGGCCTGGAACTCCCTGTATAATGCACACTTGCCTCCAACTCATGGCAATCCTTTCCTGCCTCGGCCTCACAATGGTTGTGATTACAGGGGAAAGTCCACATGTCTGGTTTAAATTTGATGGTCTTCATCACCACTAGACCTTTGCAGCTAAGAGTTTCTACAGCAACAGCTGTTCTTGATTTCAATCACTCAAGCAGATTCAAATCTCAGTGTGAACTCCAGCTGCTGACTGATAGGAACTGAAAGGGGCATGGGAAGGCTGTGTAATCGAAAGGCCACATTCTCTCCGTGAGGTCCTCACATATGGCTTCCAGCCTCAGGCTGGAAGGTGACATGCAAAGAGCTAACCTCATTACAATCAGAACTCAATCAGGTAGGAGGATGTTTTTAAAAAATTAGGCACAGACCCATACTCTGTGATGCTAGTGAGAGCTTACCTGAAAAATCCAGAGCACACACTCCTCTCTGATGGTGCCCTTTCAATAATGACAAACATTTTAGAGTTTGTGTGTCCCACACATGAATAGCAGCGTCTCTTCCAACCTGCAGCAATAGGATGTGTGCTGTTAACTAGGCACTCATGGTAATGATGACAGCATGGCTTCTTAGGGTCAAGCAGAGCTCAGAAATAAAGCAACATACATTTATAAGCTAGAAAGACAACTGGAAACAATCTGGTCTGGCCTAGTATTTTCCAGATGAAGAAACAGGCTTGAAGCTTCTAAGAAGCTCACTGTAGCCTGGTGTTGGGTTTTTGCAGATTCTTGCCCAGGTCATGGCTTCCTGGTAAGGGAGTTTTGAGGGCACCACTTTAAATGTCCACTTTGCTGTCTTTCTGTCTTAACTTTTACCCCTGTGTCCCACCTCTGCCTCCCCAATGTTCTCAGAACCTTCAGCTTCATGCCTTATATTTATTCCCATTTCTTTCTATTCTAGGTAAACTGGAGAAAACTTTTGCTAGGCTCTAGTCACACACCTGTCCAGTGGCCACATAGTCCTTCACTGGATGGATGGTCAGGCTGAGAATGTCATCATCATGCCCCAGGTATAGCCTCTGAGTGTGCTGTTGTCTGTTGTATACCACAGCAACTGCAGCAATGTGGTACACCACTTCTCCCGCTTGTGTGTAGAACAGATTGTTCCTACAGTCGTAGCCCCTGTAACTGAAGCACAGTGGGAGAAAGAACAGCACATGAATGAAGCAGGACGTGTTGAGGCAAAGCAATGGCGTTGACGTGAATTGTGCAAGTGGAGGCATATGGAGACTGATTTTTCCACAGAACCTGCTTCTAGACCTTCAACTACTACCCATGTTCTTTGCTAAAAGCAATTCTTGTGCCTTCAGTACCAGCACTTGGGAGGCAGATGTAGAAAAAGCAGAAGGTCATCCTCAGCTACATAGCAAGTTTAAGGCTAGCCTGGCTACATGAGACTGTTCTAAACAAACCAACAAATCAGCAAAGAAATCTAAGCCTTCTTCCGACAGGTCTAGAACGAGGCTCAGGCTTCCTTTTCCATCTTCCATCTATCCAGTCCTTCGGGGTATGGTACCTTCGGGGTGCCAAAGCAAGACAATTCCAAATACAACAGAATAACTTTAAAATTTTTTTGACACAGAGTCTCACTGTGTAGATTTGTATATCCTGACTCACTATATAGACCAGGCTGGCCTCAAATTTACAGAGATCTACCTGCCTCTGCCTCCCAAGTAAGTGCTGCAGTGAAAGGTATGCACTACCACATCTGGTGAATAGCTCTTAATTATTGGCTAATGCATCCTTTTATAAAGCAAGTGCTAATTATTTGTTTAACAAAATCAAACAGATACCTTATTGAACAATATAGATGGATTAGCATTTTTATAATTTCAAAATCAAAATGTTATTTTTAGCTTATAATACAGGAAGAGTTTAGAGAATTGAAAAACATTAGTATTGTGATCTTTCCTATTTATTTCTGAGAACTCAATGCCTTCATCTTTAAAAAAAAAAAGCTGAAAAGTGAGCATAGACTGCTAAACTCTGCCACATCCTATCCATAAACAACATATACACAGCTATCTGAAGTGAAAGCCTCACTATGGGCGGGGGAGACAGCTCAGTCAATGTTTGCTATTTAAGCATATATCCCTCAGTTTGGATTCCCAGCACCCATGGAAGAAGTGATGTGCCGTGGTCAGTGGTCACTGCTTGAACCCCAGCCATGGGTCACAGACAAGCAGATTCCTGGAGACCACTGCCAGACAGACTAGCCAGGAGGTAACCTTCAGGTTCAGGAAGAGACTCTGCCTTGAAAAATATCATGGCTCTGTGTTCTTAACCTGTGGGGTTTGACCATTTTGGCAAACCTCTATCTCCAAAAATATTTACATTACAATTCATAACTAGCAAAATTACAGTTATGAAGCAACATGAAATAATCTTATGACTGGGGTCCCCACAACATGAGGAACTGTAGTAAAGGGTCGCAGCGTTAGGAAGGGTGAGAACTGCTGATGTGGAGGGTAGCTAGGGAAGACAACTGAGGTTGGTCTTCAACCCTCCCCTATGCATGTGCACATGCACAGATGTGTACACACGCATGTACAGATTCATGAGAACACACACACACCACAACACACCATCTTATTAAAACAGTGTCCAAATAAAGTTTTCTGTGCTTAAGAATTAAATACATTAATATGTAGTATTAATATTGATTTGGTCAGTTTTTCCAGTAACAACTGAATTTTAAAAATTAACAGTACTACTGTCTAACAGAAACAGGTGAGCCAAATAGGTAACAACATTTTCTTATTACACAGTGTTCGGCTGGAATCCCCGCTGCCCCCTGCACGAGCTGGGAAACCCCATCTGCCCTACTTCCCCAACCCCGCCCGCTCTGAGAAAACTCCAAACAAAGGAATGGTGGCAAAAGCCCAGTCCCGCCTTTCTGGCAGCTGATGCAGCCCGCCTTTCTGACATGACCAGCTCACCTAAGTGCCTGCCCAGGGGCTGAGCTTTTGACCATACTTGGCAACAGTTCCAGCTCCTGGCTGGCACATCATCTAAAACCTCCCTGCCTTAGCCTGGGCAGGTAACTTCGTTGGCCCTGTTCTTTGGGACTGGTGAACCTGCCCAGGAACAACACCCAACAAATCTGCATTTATGTTTTAATCTGGTCTGAGCTGGCCTTTTGTATCTGCAGAAGAATATGACATAGCACCGAGGAAGCTAAGACAGGAGAATTCTTTAAGTTTGAGGATAGCCTGGGCTACAAAGTGAGCTTTTATCTCTAAAAATAAAATCAACCTATTTCAAGAACTTTTAACTCAACACATTTAAATCATCATATCAACATATAAAAGCATTTTAATGAGATAGTTGATGCTTTTTCCGCTATTTCTTTACAACTGAAGTTTATTTTACACACTCAACACATCTCATTTCAGACAACCCATGCTGTCTTAGAATTATTTTTATTTTACATTTTACTTAGTATTTGCATGCATATGTGTGCACACATTTGCCTGAGTGTACTGTGCATGTATGTGTTCTACAATGCACTGGTTTCCACGCTTAGACTGCATTTCCTTGTAGATAGTACGATATAGTGTCCAAAACCCTTGAATATATACTAAGTACAATTTTATGGCAGAATTATAATGGATATAAAAGTTTATATACAATGTGAATGATAGAAAATATTATGATAGAAAGTTATTCCTGTATTTTAAAAGTTGACAATAGCAGGAATGAAACATGGCATTTGGGTTCTATTGGCTACATTTAAATGGCTGAGGTATTTAAAATATACCAGATATGTTCATATTCTTCTCAACAGTTTAAGCTGACAATGAAAATACCTAGGTGTCAATATGATATATATATACACATATATACATATACATACACATACATATATACTATATATATAAATTTTACAAAAGAGATCTTGGACATATGGGAAAAATTATCTGGAGAAATCATTGTCCTAGAGTGGATCTTGGGGAACAGAGCCAAGGCTTGGAGGATGGAGGATGGAGACAGCAGTCATGGCTATAGCATGGAAATACATGCCACATCCAGAGCCCACCGCACTGCGAGGGCCACAGCACCAACCAGGGAACTGCACTGAGTCACAACCTGCAGGCGAGGTGAGCCTTTAGAAGAGGGAGCCCTCTGGCCTGGTGTGAGACTGACTTGTCAGAGATAAAGGAACTCAGGGTCCCCATGGCAGGCCACCTACCCATGTATGAACTGGAGTTTCAGGCTGTCCTCAGGAGCCTTCTCCCGCTTCAGGAAGAGCACTGCATGGTTTTTCTCTTTACTTTGTTGCTTTAGCTGAGGTAGATCTTCTTTGTAAACCTTCAAGTACAACAGAAAAGTTTAGCCAACACCCCTGCTCAGGCTTCTGAACAGTGTCCTGGTGTTGCAGGGAGTCCACCTATCCCTTCAATACAGTGTGGGTTTTATGTAGCATAGGTTCAGTATTACTGTCCCTAAAGGAACCAAACTACCAAGAAATCTTTCAAATACCTGAGATTTAAAATAATTTCCTCTCCTCCCTTGATTTGTTATTGCTTTCTTAGGTAATTTTATCCAGAAAATAAATGAAGTTGATGTTCTAGTAAATAAGAAAGAAAAGGAATTATTAATTAAATATATTTCACTTCCACAGGCAAGCAATCTCTGATGGTTCTGATGTTTGTAAGACAGGAGCTCTCTGGGGCCTCCTTCCTTCCTGGCCTCATGGATTTTGACAGATCTGAGTCTGAAATTCTATTGATCCAATCCAAAACTCAAAGTCTGCTGCTAGAAGAATATTTGCTACATTTTAAATGTACATAAAAATTAATCTGTTATTTACCTCTCTTAGGTTTTATTCTCAAAAACTACTTCAACACGTTTGAAAAAAAAAACACAATCTATTAGTAATTTCTCATATTCAGGAAAGACAATTTTCATTTTGAAGTAGAATAAGATAAAAAGACCAATTATTAGATAATGATTTATTTATGCCGATTTGCCAAGCTTGACTTTACTTGCTACCTGGAACAAAACGACCTGGGGGAATAGCAGGGTCATTGCCCTGAACAGCCTGCTGACAGCCACCAAGTTTCTGTAAAATCTCACTTGCTTGCCCATCCCACTGTGTGGTTTTAGGGTATAAAAGAGAACACAAACTGGACTCATCACTGAAGCCTTTCAAGAGCTGTTGCGTCTCGATCCACTGATGACATCGTCTCTCTTCCCTGTCACTAATGTTGGTGTGCTTATTCCAGAAAGATTCCCACAACAATCTGACCAACTATATTACTAAAAAAATTAGGAAATAAAGCTATAATAAAGTTTCCTTTTAGGACCTGGCCTAAGGTATCAGAAAAAAAGTTTGTTTTGTCTGTTTTAGATAAAATGAACTATACTTCTCAATCTAAAAACAATTATTCATTTGAGCCCACATTCTTTTTTTTTTTTTTTTTTTTTAAACCAGTCAATGACTATTCCAGAGCACTGAATTCTGGGACATTTCTACTGCTTAGATGGTCATATGTTATAGCATCATGGGCCTCAATTTCCTATCTGTAGAACAGAATAAAGGCCTCTACTCAGGAATAACTTGGGAATATTGTAAACCAATATATGCAGAGGCACTGAAAAATAAGTCACAGATAATAAGCAAGTCCAAGACCTAGATTTCAATGGGCATACCTTGCCACTGCTTCCTAGCACCATTAAATAAAAAGCTGCCAACTAAACAAAATGGCAGCCTCTCCTAGATCTTATGTCTGTTTGCTTATTATCCCTGGGTGTATTGCTTAGCGTTTGTGTAATGTTCTCACTGTTATAGTTTCCTTCCAAACCGGTTTTAGTGCTTGCACTGCATAATACATTTATCAATACACAATCAAAGTGATCTACGCGTGAGACTGATGGGAACTGTTGGCTGCACTGTCTTTGCACTAAATTAAGAAGAAATGATATAGGAAGAAAAGCAGTGAATTCTGTGCTCATATGGAGTTACATCAGAAGTACATGGACAGAAGTCTAGGTCAGCATTATCTTAAACAGCAGCCATGTGGAAGGGGGCGAACCTGCCAGGCTCTGGATCAGCCACGTGAAGACAGCTGGTGTGTGGTAGCGGCCATAGGCCTACCTGGTATGGTTCCCTGGACAACACTGACAGTTATGTGTCTGGAACCTCATGTCTTATTCACTCCAAGTTCACGTGCAGAATCTGTTTCACATGCCTATAAATACATTACTTATATAAATGACAGGGAGAAAATCGAACCTCTGCAGCTGTCGCCATGACATGGTATGGTGATTCCTTTGAAGCATTGCTTTAACAGCTCCCGCTTTCTGCTAAAATGATGATAACCTTTGTGGGGGAAAACTGGATATGATTTGCCAACTTTTGTGCTAGAAGTAGGTTCTTACTGGAGAGAGAATACACATTGGAATTGGGCTTACTTTAAAAAAACAGGTAATGTCTGTCTAAGTTGAGCAAGAAAAAAGGATAACAGCTCACACACAGGCTACCATTCTTGGAGGGTACCCATGCAAAAAAAAATGTATACTTTTATGATTTGCTAAGGAAATGAGAAAACTGGTACTTTATATGCATCTTTCTTTGCAAAATAATAATTATGTAAGTATGTATATAATAAAGCTTCATATGATAATAAAAAACCTTAAATGTTCAGAATTGAGCTTGAAAACTTAAACAACTCCCTTCCACTTAATTAAAAACATTAATTTAGTGTGCAAAAGTGTTTTGCCAGCATGCATGTGTCTGCACCACTTCATGCCTGGCACCTGCAGAGGCCAGGAGAGGACAATAGAACTGGAGTTACAGATGGCTGTGAGTCACCATGTGGGTGCTGGGAATTGAGCCCAGGTCCTGTGGAAGAGCAGCCAGCGATCTAACCACTGATCTAACATCTTCACTCAATATTTAGTGGTAATC
Organism: Peromyscus melanophrys; assembly: GCA_902168415.1. NCBI lineage: Eukaryota > Metazoa > Chordata > Mammalia > Rodentia > Cricetidae > Peromyscus > Peromyscus melanophrys. The sequence continues at coordinate 30,706 of CABHPR010138316.1, forward strand.
AATGCTTTATTGTTAACCTGCATTCAAAAGCAAGATGTGGACATTTTTCTTCTGCCTGAGCTCCATCCATTTTCAGGGCAATGTTAAAATCAAACTGACTCCAGGCTTTTGTGCTGTCTTTACTGACCTGACGATCATAATTGATCTGAGCTTCCTGCTCGATATCAGAGTCCAGTTCTGGTACATCAGACAAGTCTGAATCAGATTCTTCACTGTAGGAATCAGTACCACCTTCTGCAGAGACAGAACCCATTAGAGGCAAGGAAAAAGCCGAGATGCTAACAATCAAAAGGACATTTCAAGTAGCCCCAGGGATGCCCTTGAACTCCAGAGGCTAGCCCCACAGATGCCCTTGAACTCCAGAGGCTAGCCCTACTTTCTGGTGCTGGCATTGTAGGCATGTGCCATCACACCTGGTTCCCTTTTTTCTTCTTTTTTTAATTAGATAGTAGGATTTCTAGGTTTTAAATTATATTTTATAAAATTAAAAAGTATAGGATTTACCAAACAGGGAGGTGGGTCTAAAGAAAACTCTAAGCACTTACTACCATCCAGATTCTCTTTAGTTTTTCAACATATTCACCAAGCATTAGAAACTGCCATGGTCAAGTCCCTACAGAGTCATATTATTAAACACATCAACTTGCATCACTATTCTATTGCCTGCTTATCCCTATGGACACCTCAAACAGATGTAAATAAAAAGACTATATACCCCCTGACGTGGGTCATCTGGGCCTACATTGTAGACCACTGTCTCAGTCCCTTCTTTGCACCCTGAAGTTGCCTATCACCTCACACACCGAGCAGGCCCTCTGCTTCCATCTCCCCAAGGGGCTGACATGCATGCTTCCATCTTATCTTCAAAGGTCACTTTTTCAGTGTGAACCTCCAGTCACAGCCTGAGCTTTGCATAAGCAAAACCCTTCAAAGAAGATCACTGAACCAGCCTATACAAAACTCCAAAGTTTTTTCCTTTTTCTTTACATTTATTTTATGTGTTTGAGTGTTTTGCCTGCATGTATGTACGTGTACCACACGCATGCCTGGTGCCCTCAGAGATCAGAAGAGGGTGTTGGATCCCCTGGAACTGGAGATAGGGATGGTTGTGAGCTACCATGTGGGTGCTGGGAACTGAAACCTGGTCCTCTGCAAGAGCAACAAGTGATCATACCCACTGAGCCAACTCTCCGGCCCCTCAGAAGTTTTTCCTTACGTTAAAAAAAATATTATATAAATGGAATTTTGAAAACCGCCTTAGCTGTTTAGCTCAGAATAGATATTAGGAATATTCTTTAAAACGATAAGTAAAAAATAAAGAAATGGAAAAGTTATGATTGTTATTTACCCTGGGGTGTGGTTTCCAGCAAGCCATTGCTGACAGCTTCTGGAATAAACCTCCACTGAAAAACTGAGTGATCCGCTCCTCCTGTGCTTAACACCCACTGGAAATCATGGGACCAACGGACGTTCGTGACGTGTGCAGAGTGGCCCATATACTTTCTAAATTTGGCTCCTGAAATAGTATTTTGAGATTAATTTTTTTTAAAAAACCATTTGTTAAAAAGCAATCACATCCTATCCACATCAAATAAAAAATTTTAAAATATCAGAAACATATTTTTAGTCTTACATATTACAATAATCAAATGCCCCCAAGAGATCTCAATTATTCCATTATGTGCTAATCTGAAGATACGTCTTTCAAATTCAAGCTGTACAGCTAAAGGCTTAGTTAAACCTGCTCCAACTAATGTTACTGCTTCAGGGCTTCTAAAAACAAATGCAAGAATTAACATCTTACCCATTCTTAGTTTAAATGCAAGATAAAGCAGGCAGTCTCTATAAATAAACAAAATATTCCTCCTACATCTCTGTAGATCCTAAAATGTGGAGCTAGCCTTTTCCCTCCACAGAGATCACTTAACCTATCTCTTCAGTGGGTTATGAAGATGGCCAAGAATAAATAAATATAAATAAAAGTTAATAGAATTCACCAGGCAGTGGTGGCACATGCCTTTAATCCCAGCATTTGAGAGGCAGAGGCAGATGGATCTCTATGAATTCAGGGCCAGCCTGGTCTACAGAGTGAGATCCAGGAAGGCCAAGGCCACACAGAGAAACTGTCTCAAAAAAACAAACAAACAAACAAAAAAACAAAACCAAAAACCAAAAAACAAAAAACCTGAAACAAAACAAACAAACATTAGTAGAATTCGGATACAAGCAGCAAAAGTGAAAGTATGTGACATCAGAGAAGAGGCAGAGGCCATTGCAGACTCCTCCTTGGTATCTTTCTTGGGCCATGCCGCATCCTAAGGACACTTAAGCAGTCTGAAGAGGGTCTTCAGCTGAAAGTCACATCTGTGAGTCTTGTCCTAGCCTCCAGGTGACTATAACACACAATATTAATCCCCCACACTTCTATCTACCCGAACCTCATCCTCTTCTGCCACAAAAGCCCGTGAGATCGTTTCTCATGTAAGCTTTTAAATTCAGAGGTAAGGCTCCTGTGCAGGATTGGCAACCGATACGCCTTCAGGAGGCTGGAACCATGCCACTGACAATGGAGCCCTTACTGCTTTGACTCCACTCTCCACCCTCTCCCCCGGCCACTCTGTTCCAGGCACATTGGCTCCTTTGCAGTATCTTGAACGTGCCCAAGTGTTCTCTGCCTCCAAGTCTTGTATTTGCTGTTCTTTCTTGATAATGCTCTTTCCCAGGATATCTGAATGCCTGGTTCTCTCATTCTGCAGGTGTCTAGCCATAAAGCCCCAACAGTGAGCCCTCTGTTGGTCACATTAGTAGAAACACTAACAGCGCTCTGCCCAGCACTCTCTCCTGCCATCTCCTGTTTTTCTTGACAGCACTTCTTACCTTCAGACATGCTTGCTGTAGCTTTGGCACCTTTCCTGGAACTCACTCTGTAGTTTCATATTCACTGTGTCTACTCAGTAGAACAAAAGCTCCATGGCAGCAGGGACTTGTGCTGATATAGTGAAGCATTTTCATACCTCAGCATAGCACTTAACAAATATTTGTCCAGTAAGCAGAGGCACATCCTCTCCCAAAGCTTTCCTTGGGACAAGCAGTGACTATGAGATTTCCCTCTGGATGTTTGTCCAAGGGGAGCTTGGGTATTAGCCCTCATCTCTTCTCCACTGACCTTGTCCATAGCTTAAAAAATTTTCCATGCCTATGAGCACCAATTGTTCATTGCTAACCTAGAGTGCTCCCTGGAGGAACAAGAGTCATGTCTGTTTGGGTGTCTAACAGGCACCTCAAAACTTGGATGTGACAGACTGAGGGGCTCCCCTGACATTCTCACACTCTTCCCTTACACAACAAGAAGCTTTTCCTCCTCTTATTTCCCATATCTTTGAACACTGCCTCCTTC
>CABHPR010138317.1:5291-30578 GCA_902168415.1 Peromyscus melanophrys
CACACACACACACACACACACACACACACACACACGGTATTTGGGGGTCTAAGTGTATGTACATTTTTTGTCTGCTGCTAGGGATGAACCTAGGACCTAGGCAAGTGCTCTTCCGCTGAGCTACATCCCTGGCATGAATATGTCTACTTTTAATGTTAGTTCATGCCATCCTATTTTTTTTTCCCGTGTAGTGGAGGATGACCTTGTACTCCTGACCGTCCTGTCCCCACCCTCTAGAGTTCTGGATTACAGGCAGGCACTGCCATACCCAGTTTATGTGGTGTTAGGTATTGGATCTGGGGCTTCAGTGCCCTGTTCTTTTCTTAAGTCCTGCCAGCAGGGTGCCAATTGCTTGTGTCTTTACAGCACCCTCCTTCCCCGGCACACGCACGCACACGTGCACACACGCACACACAGAGCTGCTTTTTCTACTAAAAACTTTTTCCCCCCCAAGAAGGTCTTAGTATGGGGCTCTGTGGCCTAGAATTCTATGTAAATCAGGTTGTCCTCAAACTCAAGAGATCCACCTGCCTTTGCCTCCCCGGTGCTGGGATTAAAGGTGTGCGCCACTAAGTCTGGATATTTAAATTTTTTTACAAGTTGTATTATGTTAAGATGTGTGTGTGTGTGCGTCGATGCCTGAAGAGGCCAGAAGAGGGTATCGGATCCCCTGGATCTGCAGTTGTAGGTGGTTCTGAGCTACCCAAGGATGCGGGGAAATAAACTCTGGTCCTCTGGAAGAACAGGAAGTGCTCTTAACCACTGAACCTCTCCCGGACCTATAACCACGTTGTGTGATTGAGCTCTGAGCAGTGGCGCCTCTGTCTCCCATCCAGGTGAAGTAATCTGTGAACCTCCCAACAACAAGCTCGACAAATTCAGTGGAACACTGTACTGGAAGGAAAACAAATTCCCCCTGAGCAACCAGAACATGCTGTTGCGCGGCTGTGTGCTGAGAAATACCGAGTGGTGCTTCGGGCTGGTCATCTTTGCTGGTGAGCCTCCCGGCATCCCTCGGGGTGTGGGGCGGAACCGATGGGGCTGGTCCTCCATCCGGGCAACGGCCTCTTCCCCGCCTCGTGCTTCTGTTCCAATGGCACTCAGTTTGTTGATGTGGCTTCCCGTTATTGCCAAGGTCCTGACACCAAGCTGATGCAGAACAGTGGCAGGACGAAGTTCAAGAGAACGAGTATTGACCGCCTGATGAACACACTGGTCCTCTGGGTAAGCAGCTTTCCAGACCTTCTCCCCACAGGGCCTCGGCCTCCTCGGGTGTTCTCTGGGCAGCAGCCAGGCTTGGCTGCTCAGGGGCAGTGTTTATTTCAGACGCCTTTCAGACTTGGAAGATGTTATTTTTAAAAGCCTCAGGAACATGCATGAATCAACAATTTAAAGTTAGAGTAGAACGCCCCTTCTGTGGTCTTGGTCACGATGGCACCTTCACATGCATGTGACCTGTTAGCTTTTGCCAGGGACAAGGAGGCCTCCGTGGGGGTGTAGTCAGAGTTAAAAGAAAAATTTCCGTGGAGAAGATGGTTAGCAGGGTCCTTCCCCAACTTCTAAGAATGAAGGACCCCAAGGGGAAAGTTTTCTGTGCTTGTTTTGACAATTCCTGAGTCCTTCTGTTTGTCTGGAATTGGATTTCCGTCCGTTGCCTGCTCCCAATATGCCAGCTTGGGAAGCCTGAGGGCAGCCAGGGTTGAGTTTTCCTTGGCTTTAAAGGGTTTACAGAAACCCAGGCTGAAGCGGGGTTAATTCCTCAGACAAAGGCTCTTCTTGCCCCCTGGTGGCCACTGATTAGGATATCTGCTTTTTGGAGCCACAACATAAGCGCAATTTTGGAAGTAGTTGTTGGAAACCAGACAGTGATCTCCATTGTTCCCTCCCTGTCCTTTTTCTCACTCAGATAAAGTCTTGATCTGTAGTTCAGACTGGTCTTGAACTCAGGGTCCTCCTAAACCAGGCCTGGTGGCTTACACCTGTAATCTCAGAATTTGGGAGGCTGAGGCAGGACGATTGTCCCAGGCTTGAAGCCAGACTTGTCTTAAAGCAAAAAAGTGAGAAAAGGCCTTAGGATGTAACTTAGTAGTAGATTGCCTAGTGTGCACAAGGCTCTGCCTTCAATTCCTAAGAAGGAAAAAAAGGCGTTCTATACACTAAATACATTAGAGTATTCTGTTGGCCTTGTGTGGGCTAGCACAGGCAGATAGATTTTTAATTGTATCAAAAGTAGCTACCTGGGCTGGAGAGATGGATCAGAGGCTAAGAGCACTGACTGCTCTTCCAGAGGTCCTGAGTTCAATTCCTCAATTCCCAGCAACCACATGGTGGCTCACAGCCATCTGTAATGAGATCTGGCGCCCTCTTCTGGCCTGCAGTCAACATGCTGTATACATAGTAAATAAATAAATCTTCACAAAAAAAAGTAGCTACTCTAGCTTCACCCTTTGAGGACTCCTGGGAGTTCCAGATTGGGAGCCACTTCATGTTTCAGCTTCCCTTTCGTACAGAAGAGAGAGGACCGCGCACTATGGTGGCAGATGAGCACCCGTCATGGTCCCTTACAGTAGAAAAGCATGAAGGTTGCTTGAGCTTTTAAGGGCCCAACATGTCAGAAGAGCCTCTTCAGGGCGCACATGGCTTTGCGAGCTCTCTAAGTCCTGGTCTCTTCTGTGCTCTTCATTCCTTAGATTTTTGGATTCCTGGTCTGTATGGGAGTGATCCTGGCCATTGGCAATGCCATCTGGGAACACGAGGTTGGGACGCGCTTCCAGGTCTACCTGCCCTGGGATGAGGCAGTGGATAGTGCCTTCTTCTCTGGCTTCCTCTCCTTCTGGTCCTATATCATCATCCTCAACACCGTTGTGCCCATCTCCCTGTATGTCAGGTAAGTGCTTTCTCTGCCCTTGGCTCTCTGCAGGGAGCTCAGGTGGTTCTTGGTGACTTCTCCAGGAACATGAAACCCTTGACAAGGACTGTGGAGTCCTCCCTATGCTGTGACCATTTTATGTTACCTGTTTATTTGTGATCAGAGTTTCCGGACATTTGCTTATAGTAGGGTAGAAACTATTGATTTATTCAGCACCACATGCTATTGCATGCCTATTCTGGGAAAGAAGTACAGAGATAAACAAAAAACTGATCTCCTTCCCTTGTGAAGCTTAAGTCTGATAGAAGAAGAAAACCCTGACCGTGTCACAGAACAGAAGCTGGTCTACCGTGAGTCTTCTGTGGAAAGCTGGGGCTGCTGGGCTCTGTAGGTCATCCCTGCCCTCCAAGTGGCAGACTGACTGACCCGGGACTAGAACCAGTGCCAGGCCCTGAGGTAGCATGTGATAGGCACCAAGAACACTCTTCTTGAGGGCAAGAAGAGCTTTGCTCCGAGCAGTTAGGCATCCATCTCAGATGTAGAGAAGGCAGCTTGGGGGATGTTGGGGGAGGGCTGGGGAGGAGGGGAAGAGACTGGGAACAGGGACAGGCAGCTGGGATGGTGTAGGAGCAGTTAGGAGCTTCAGCCATGAGCAAGGAGCTCTGGGGGAGAGGTCTGCACACAAGCTTCCTAGACCGTTAAGGGTCTTCGATCTTTGTCCGTGGACCTTCAGGAATGGTTTTGACAACCTGAAGGCTATGATCTAAGAGTCTTGAGGAGTGCTTTAGCAATCGTTGGCTGGCTATGGTGTGTAGCATATGTGGGATATTAAAAGTAAGGAGAATGTGAAGCAGAGGCCAGTGAGGACAAAGGAAGGAGGAGGAGGAGGAGGAAAAAAGAATCCAGAGGAGTCTTTTCTACACAGTGCCTGCATTGGAGATAAGGGAGCCTGTAACTTTTTGTTGTTGAATCAGTCACTATGTATCCCATGCCATTTTAGAGCTGGCGATCCTCCTGCCTCAGCCTCTCTATTGCTGGGATTGCAGGTCTGTACTGTCATACAAGGCTCAGCCTGTGGCAGTTTTTTGTTTTGTTTTGTTTTTCGAGACAGGGTTTCTCCATGTAGTTCTGGTGCCTGTCCTGGATCTCGCTCTGTAGACGAGACTGGCCTCAAACTCACAGAGATCCACTGGACTCTGCCTCCCGAGTGCTGGGATTAAAGGTGTGCGCCACCACCGCCTGGCGCCTGTGGCAGTTTTAAGGAAGGCAGTTTAAAGAGTTGCTCAGAACTCTTCCTAGCTTTCATTTTAGTTAACAAAATGCCCCAAACTGCTCAGCTCTCCTCACCAGCCAAATCCTTGTGATGCTGACTGAAAAAATGAAGGGCTTCTGAGTATACGGTGTAGGCCTTTCTAGAGCAGGTGGGAGGGCGTCAGAGGGTCAGGGTTGACTGCTACCTACTGTTAGCCATGTGGCCTCAGGCTAGCACAGTCACTTAGGGCCTCACATGCTGTCTCTTTTCCCTTCCCACGTGAAACCTGTGTCCTTTTCTTCATAAGGGTGTTTTGATAGACACTGAGTTGGAAAATACATATAAAAAGTTAAATTACCGTATCAGTCTGGCCTGGTGCCTCATGCCTGTATTCACAGCACATGGGAAGACTGAGGCAGGAAGACTGCCGCAAATTTGAGGTCGGCCTTGGCTCCAAAACAAGACCCTGTCCCCCCCACCACACACCCCCAAAAAACCAAAAAACAAAGACAAAAACCAACCACAACAGCACCAACAGATCCCTTTGCAAGTGCTGGGTGCTGTACCTAACACTGTCTTGATCCCTTTGCTTCTTCGCTGTTATTTAAATGTTTTGCTTATGACCTAATTGTGTCTTCCCATTTCTGTGCTGTGCTGTGCCTGCTTTGTATCTGAGTTCACTTGGAACTCTTGGTAGCTGCCTAAGAAAGTTTTTTTTTTCCTGAGTTCCATGGGCATTCACGTCTGGGGGAGGGTGGGAGGAGGGTTGATTAGCTGCCTGGGGAAAGGCCATGACAACATCCCTAGTTATCTCTCCTCTTTACCCAGTAACAAGATCCTGATAGGAGCCTCAGGCACACTGAAACAGGGTTCCAGATGTGTGGCCCAGTGCTTGGCCATCCTGGACCCAAACGTAGGGCTCTTCTCTGGGAATGTTAACATCCCGGATCCTAAAAGTAATGATTAGGGGAAGGTCACTTGCCCTTGCGACGTGGTCACTCCCCACGTTCTCTAGGCCTCTGCTTTCCAGTGAGGAAGTGAAGCCCCGCCTGCGCTGGGCAGTGAGGAGTGGTGGGGCTGGGAGCCTCGTGGGCTTTGCCCCAGTGTGGGCTTTGCCCCAGCAGGACCTCTTGGAGCTGGTTGCAGCGTGCACAGCACCCTCATTATCTCTCTTCTCTCTCCCTTCCTTCCTCTGCATTTTCTCTTCTTTTTCTCTGCATGGTTTCTGTATTTAGTTCTGAGGTAAGAACTGGCCCAGTGCCTTGTGTGCAGTCCTCTTCCTTCTCTGCCTGTGCCGTCCGTCCTGCCTGCCCAGAGCCTTTGCACCTTTGTGTGGAGAGCATCAGGAGGGTCGGGTTGGGGAGCTCCACCTGCAGGCTTCCCTGCCCCTTCCCATCCAGGTTCCCTGCCCAGGTGTCTTCTCCATTCCTGTTCCTCCCCAGGCCCAGCGCCTGCAGCCAAGGCCTGTGCGGGTGGGATGCTCCCTTCCCTTCCTGCTTCCCAGGCCTTACCTCCTGTCCCCTATGCAGTGTGGAAGTCATCCGTTTGGGCCACAGCTACTTCATCAACTGGGACAAGAAGATGTTCTGCATGAAGAAGCGGACGCCTGCAGAGGCCCGTACCACCACTCTGAATGAAGAGCTGGGCCAGGTGGAGTACATCTTCTCTGATAAGACGGGCACCCTCACCCAGAACATCATGGTGTTCAACAAGTGCTCCATCAATGGCCACAGCTATGGTAAAGTGGCACTGCTCGGGGCTGGGCTTACAACTTGCCTGGAAGGACGCTGGGGCTGGGGCCCCTCAGTTGTCCTGACACTGGGTTTTCCTTCTTTCCTCTTCGTTACGGGGAGGGCCTTGAAAGGGTGTGCTCTGTATCCTATGCCAGGAATTGTACTAAGAATCCTTTCCATGCCCTACCTTGGAGCCCTCTCACTGATCTTAGGTCTTGCACCAAGTTATTTGACATGAGCCCTGAGATGCTGGCCTCTGGGCATCTGGCCAGGGTGGACCTACCTTGGCTGCCCAGTGGAATACAGACTCCCCTGTTGCTGCAAGGGGCCCTTGTGAATCTCTGGAATGTAACTCCAGTCTTCCTGCTGTGGGCCTGTCATAGTGGCCTTGAGGCTGAGCTGCTGGGATGGTGTGGGGCAGGGTATGTGTGTAGGTGTGAGACCCTGCAGTAGCTGTTTTTTGCACTAACATGGACCTCACTGCCAGGGTGTAAAGCTTTATCTGCTTTCTGGGCCTGGAAGGTGCTGGCACCCCAGCAGACCTGGAGTGCTGGTAGGGGCAGGTAGAGAGTTGGAGCTGCCCTTGTGGGAGAGCTACTGGAGGTGCCTGGGATGGGCATGGCGAGCAGTGGGCACTGGAGCCTTGTGGCCAGGTTCCTGGACTCTGGGATCCTGCAGGATGAGTGTGGTGGCTTCTTCAGGGTGAGTTGGCCTGAGGGTCCCACAGGCCCACAGGGTCTGCACTAGAGGCTTTCCCGTGCTGCTCTGGAGAGGCCCAGTGATGATGTGCTTTTCCTTCTGTTGGATGTGTGTAGGTGACGTATTTGATGTTTTGGGACACAAAGCTGAACTGGGAGAGGTAAGATCCAGTCTCTGACTGTTCTTTATGCCAGTTAGATACAGTCTGGGCATCTGGCTAGCAATAGCTGGCATAGATGGGAACAGTGTGTTATCTGGGCAGGAAATGTAGGATCCAAGAGAAGGATTTTAAAAGAGAACTGGAGGGGGTGGTGGGGGGGGGCGGTGGGGAATTGCTGATTGAGGCACACCTATAATCAGCTCAGCACTGGGGAGGCAGAAGTAGGAGGATCACAGCTTTGAAGCAAGCCTGGCTTATGTAGAGAATTCCAGGCCATTCTCCCAGGCTCCACAATAAGACCCTGTTTCCAAGAAAGGGGGAAAAATCAAAGTCAAGAAAGCCCAGCTAGACTTTTGAGTCCCGAGGTGGCCAGGATCTTGGCCTCTTCTACTAAGAGGTGGGAGGGTGGGACAGTCAATTTTCTGGGATTTAGCCTGGCAGCTCAAGAGTCTTCTTGCCTGTTCCAGAGGCCAGCGCCTGTTGACTTCTCCTTTAATCCTCTGGCTGACAAGAAATTCTTGTTTTGGGATCCAAGCCTCTTGGAGGCTGTCAAGATGGGGGACCCACATACGCATGAGTTCTTCCGTCTCCTCTCCCTGTGCCACACTGTCATGTCAGAGGAAAAGAACGAAGGTAAGCTGAGGAGTTGCCCAGCGCATGCTCCTGGGCGCTGCTGCTCTGCCATGCTGCTTTGCTGGGCGGGCGGGCGGGCAGCTGGAATGGTGGCCAGTTTTCTGCACATGCTCCTTTCCCCCACCAGGAGAGCTGTACTACAAAGCTCAGTCTCCGGATGAGGGGGCTCTGGTCACCGCAGCCAGGAACTTTGGTTTTGTGTTCCGTTCTCGTACCCCTAAAACAATCACTGTCCATGAGCTCGGTACAGCCATCACCTACCAGCTGCTGGCCATCTTGGACTTCAACAACATTCGCAAGCGGATGTCAGTCATAGGTGAGGCCAATACTAGGGAGCTGAGGAGACTTGGGGCAGCAGAGAGGCCTGGGTAGGGAAGGCGTGCAGGAGACTTGGGGCGGCAGAGAGGCCTGGGTAGGGAAAGTGTGCAGGAGACTTGGGGCGGCAGAGAGGCCTGGGTAGGGAAGGCGTGCAGGAGGACTCTCGATACATTTAGTTTGGATTCTGTCTGAATTTTCTGGCTCTCCTCCCTTGTGCCGTTCACAGTGCGGAATCCAGAGGGGAAGATCCGACTGTACTGCAAAGGGGCAGACACCATCCTGCTGGACAGACTCCACCCTTCCACGCAGGAGCTACTCAACAGCACCACTGACCACCTGAATGTAGGTGTGATGGTTGGGGCCTCTCTGGGTCTCAGCACTGTCCTCTTTTTTTTTTTTTTTTTTGGTTTTTCGAGACAGGGTTTCTCTGTGTAGCTTTGCGTCTTTCCTGGAGCTCACTTGGTAGCCCAGGCTGGCCTCAAACTCACAGAGATCCGCCTGCCTCTGCCTCCCGAGTGCTGGGATTAAAGGCATGCGCCACCATCGCCTGGCTAGCACTGTCCTTTTTATTCATTTACTTAAAATGATTTATTGAGGGTGTCGGATACCCCAGAACTGAAGTTACAGACAGTTGTGAGCCGCCATTGGGTGCTAAGAATTGAACCCAGGTTCTCTAAAAGAGCAGCCGGTGCTCTTAACTGCTAAACCGTCTCTCCAGCCCCATGTTGTCCTTTTAAAATTAAAAAAATACACACACACACACACACACACACACACACACACACACACACACACGTTTATGTGTATGCATGTGTGTATATATTCTGTAGTTGATATATGTACACATGCCATGGTGTGCATGTGGAGGTCAAAGAACAACTTGAAGGAATTGGCTCTATCTTTCTGACATGTAGGCTCTGGGGATTAAGCTCATATCTTCAAGCTTGACAGCAAGCACCCTTATTTGCTGAGCCATCTTACCAGCCCACGATGTACTTCTTTTTCTTCTTTTTTTGTTTTTTTGTTTTGTTTTGTTTGTTTGTTTGAGACAGGGTTTCTCTTTGTAAAAGCCCTGGCTGTCCCAGAACTCTTTTTGTAGCCCAGGCTGGCCTCGAACTCAGAGAGATCCGCCTGCCTCTGTTTCCTGAGTGCAGGATTAAAGGCTTGTGCCACCACTCCTGGCCACCACAATGTCCTTTTTTTGGTTATTTTTTTATTGTTTTATTGAATACATTTAAGGTCTCTTTAGTTTCTTTTTTTTTTTTTTCCTGTGGTGAGAATACTTAAATCAGCCAAGGCCTGATACTGCATTCTGCCTACAATCCCAGTATTTGGCACATAGAATCAGGAGGATGAGTTTGGGGCTAGCCTGGCTTACATGAGACTTTGTCTCAACAAACCAACTGGGAAGATCATCAAAATGGCTCATCAGGTAAAGGCACTTGAGGCCAATCCTACTGACTTGAGTTTGATCCCAGAACCTGTATGGTGGGAGGAGATGGCCGACTTCCTTCGACCTCTACATATGTATGTGCACACACCCATACAGGCACAAATAACAAAATAACGTTGAACATTTTTAAAATCCAACTGAAGATTATCTAAGCCATCTGTGGAGGTCTGAGCTACAGTCCTTTCGCTGTGTTTTCTGGAATTCTTTTCGTTTGTCTTGGCCAACTCTTCCTCCAGGAATACGCAGGGGACGGACTGAGGACCCTGGTGCTGGCCTACAAAGACCTGGAGGAAGACTACTATGAGGAATGGGCCAGGAGACGCCTGCAGGCCAGCCTGGCCCAAGACAGCCGAGAGGACAGGCTGGCCAGCATCTATGAAGAGGTTGAGAGTGACATGATGGTATGGATAGGGCCGGGCAGGCTGCGGGTGGGGAAGATGGTGTAGAGCCCACAGCTCTCCTCAGAAGCCCTGTGCTATTTTCAGCTGCTGGGTGCCACGGCCATTGAGGACAAGCTTCAGCAGGGAGTCCCAGAGACCATCGCCCTCCTGACTCTGGCCAACATTAAGATTTGGGTCCTAACTGGAGATAAGCAAGGTGAGGGTGCCTGGCGGGGCGGAATCGGTAGTGGATGGACACACTGGTACCGCCATGCCTGCGTGGTGCTGGACCACCAGTGGGAAGCATGCTGACCCTGGGGCTTGCCTGCCCGCCCACCTGCCCGCCTGCAGCACCTTGGTCTTCTCTTGGCAGAGACAGCTGTGAACATTGGCTACTCCTGCAAGATGCTGACTGATGACATGACAGAGGTGTTCATAGTCACAGGCCACACTGTTCTGGAGGTGCGAGAGGAGCTCAGGTAAACAAGAGGCTGGGGATGCAGATGCTCTGAACCATGCCCAGGGACTGGCAGGCTTCAGTTTTCCTCTCTGCCACTGTCCTGGAGCCCCCCACAGTTTCATTCCTGCCTTCACAGGAAAGCCCGGGAGAAGATGGTGGACTCATCCCACACGGTGGGCAATGGCTTCACCTACCAGGGGAAACTCTCTTCTTCAAAGCTCACTTCTGTCCTGGAGGCTGTTGCTGGGGAGTACGCCCTGGTCATCAATGGGCACAGCCTGGTAAGGCTTGCCATCTCTAGCTTGGAGCGGGCTATCAGGCAGGAGAATGCTCAGACCTTGTTGAGTGCTTGCCCAGAGCTCTTCTGTTCCCTCTTGGTGGGGATGGCTGTGAACGTTGTTTATGCCTTCTCTCAGCGTGGCCTTGGAATCTTATCTTGCATTCAACTTCCCTTGACTTGAGAGAGGGAGGGTTCTGATCCCAAGGGACCAGAAGAAGCGAGGTGTTTCCTGGGAAGACTGGGACTGTCATGTTTCTCTGTGTTTCAGGCCCATGCCTTGGAGGCTGACATGGAGCTAGAGTTTCTGGAGACAGCATGTGCTTGCAAAGCTGTCATCTGCTGCCGGGTGACACCCTTGCAGAAGGCACAGGTGGTGGAACTGGTTAAGAAGTACAAGAAGGCAGTGACGCTTGCCATTGGGGATGGCGCCAATGATGTCAGCATGATTAAAAGTGAGTGTGGGCTGTGCGCATGCGTGGGCTGGGCAGGGGGGCTGCAGTAGTAAGGTCTCAGGACCAGGGAAGAGTGAGTGGGGTGGGGGCTGTAGCCGGTGGGATCTGAAGTATATGGTCATTCTTCATGTCATCTTTTGTCTCTGCAGCTGCTCACATTGGTGTGGGCATCAGCGGGCAGGAAGGGATCCAGGCCGTCCTGGCTTCCGATTATTCCTTTTCACAATTCAAGTTCCTGCAGCGCCTCCTGCTGGTGCATGGGCGCTGGTCCTACCTGCGCATGTGCAAGTTCCTCTGCTACTTCTTCTACAAGAACTTTGCGTTCACCATGGTCCACTTCTGGTTTGGCTTCTTCTGTGGCTTCTCAGCCCAGGTAGCAAGTGTTTCTAGACCTCTCCGCTGCATCTCTAGAAGTTCTGTAAGGGAGGCTTTAGTGAAACTTCCTGAAGGCTTGAGTTCGGATCCCCAGAATCTGCGTAGAAGCCCGATGCAGCAGTGTGAGCCACGGAGCCTCTAGGGAGTGGGAGTTGGAAGGGACAGAATCTCTAGAAGCTCTGGGCCAGCTGGCTTGGCTTACACAGTGGCAGAGACTGTGTCTCAAACGAGGTAGAGAGCTGAGGACTGGCCGGGCGGTGGTGGCGCACGCCTTTCATCCCAGCACTCGGGAGGCAGAGCCAGGCGGATCTTTGTGAGTTTGAGGCCAGCCTAGGCTACCAAGTGAGTTCCAGGAATGGCGCAAAGCTACACAGAGAAACCCTGTCTCGAAAAACCAAAAAAAAAAAAAAAAAAAAAAAGAAAAGAAAGCTGAGGACTGACACCCACTGGTTGTTCTCTGATCTTCCTGCACACCATAGTGCACACATGTCCCCCAAACAGACACATTCAAATCTCTGTTATACACATGATGAGTAAATAAATGCCTAAGAGCAGACCTTATGTCTGTCTGTTAATCGACCCATTGTTTAGTACGTGCATTTAGTAAATGTTGGCTTTTCTTTTCCTTCTTCCTTTTTTTTGGGGGGGAGGTGGGGTGGGGTGGAGGGGGTGAGGCATTGTTTCATGTAACATAGGCTGATCCTCTTATTTACTGTGTTGCACTGGTTGGCCTTGAATTCTGAATCTGGGCATGGTGTGCACACTTATAATCCAAACACTCCGTAGGTGGAGACAGAAGGGTTGAAAGTTTGAGGTCAACTTGGGCAACATAGTGAGTTCCATGTCAGCTTGAACTACATAGGAAACCCTGTCTCAAAATAAACAACCTAAAAAGAAAGTGTTTGTTGGGAGAGTGGAGATCTTAGGACCTGAGGGAGGTTGTTAGGGCGGCTTGATGGTGTGGAGCTGTCTTTCTGTGCCTGATTCCTAGAGGAGGTTGGTTGCTCACTCTCCTGCCCCATTCTCTTCCAGACCGTGTATGACCAGTATTTCATCACCCTGTATAACATCGTGTACACTTCGCTCCCAGTCCTGGCCATGGGGGTCTTTGACCAGGTATGGGGGCGGTCAGTGGTCAGGCTGGAAGGAGAGAATGCTGCTGTGAACTGTGGTCTGATATGGCAGGTGGGGGACGGTGCCCCACCCAAGGGGACACTTCCCAATGGGGAGGGAGGAGGATTCTTTCCATCTTGGATAGAACCTGTCATTCCCCTGGGTTGCTGAACACAGATTGATTGGGAGAATCTGGCTTAAGCCTGGATCTGTTATCCAGGACGTTAGGAGGGGGGCGGGGATCTGTCTGCCCTTGACTGGAGAGCATCAGTGTGCTTCTGGGGCCCTTCCCTCACAGGATGTCCCGGAGCAGCGAAGCATGGAGTACCCTAAACTGTATGAGCCAGGCCAGTTGAATCTCCTGTTCAACAAGCGAGAGTTCTTCATCTGCATTGCCCAAGGCATCTACACCTCTGTGCTCATGTTCTTCATCCCCTATGGGGTGTTTGCAGAGGCCACTCGGGATGATGGCACCCAGCTGGCAGACTACCAGTCCTTTGCAGTCACTGTGGCCACATCACTGGTCATTGTGGTCAGTGTGCAGGTATGAGGCCATCCCTCAGGAAGGAGGGAGCCTTCCATCCCTAGGGCTACCCTCAGCACCACATCTCTGTTTCTGATGGGTAGGATGTTTTTGGGTACTCCTACCTGCGATAACTCTTTTTTGCAGATTGGGCTGGATACAGGCTATTGGACAGCCATCAACCACTTCTTCATCTGGGGCAGCCTCGCTGTTTACTTTGCCATCCTCTTTGCCATGCACAGCAATGGGCTCTTTGACATGTTTCCAAACCAGTTCCGGTTTGTGGGTAAGTACCCGTGGCATCCTTTTTAATCAGTGATGAATCAATCATATGTCGTCTAGGAACAACAGGGTAGACAGCTAGCACTTACCAGTACTTTACATGCCAGGTACATTGCAAGGTACAATGTAGTATCAAGGGGTAGTTGGCCCAGGCCCTGCTGCCAAGGAGCGTCTATGTCCGTGAGAGTGATGAACAGCCCTTGCCTGGCTATGGAAAGTCAGAACTCCGAGGAAGTCGGGGTGGCAGGCTTCATGGTCAGCAGAGTGCCAATGGGGATGGCCAGGGATAGTCCTGTGGATGAGACTGCTGTTAGTGAGCAGAGCGAGGAGTGTGAAGGTACCACTTGGCTCTTGGAGAGCTAGGGTGGGGCCGGAAGCCTGGGAGCCGAGGGAGGGAAGGTTGAGAGTGAGCTTCTCTCTGCCTGGCCTGAAGTCTTCATTTACTTTGGCATCAAAAGGTCTTTTTGTTTGTTATTTATTTGTTTTATTCTTTCCAAAAGATGGCTTTAGAAAATATGTAGGCTGGCACATGCCTCTAATTCCAGCACCTGAGAGGTGGAGGCAGGAGGATCAGGAGTCCAGGGTCCTTCTCTGCTGCATAGCAAGTTTCAGAATAGCCTGAACTACATGAAAGCCTGACTCAAAAAAGAAAAAGGTGTGTGTGTAGAAAAGAGGAACATAGGTTTGAGGCTATAACTCAGCAGAATGCTTGCCTAACATGCACAAAGGCCTTGTTCTATTGGAGGGTTTGAGCAGGAAGTACATAGACCAATTTCTGTTTTTAAAGAGTCATTGTTAACCATATTTGGTTAATAAAGTAGAGGCATACAGGTGGAAACAGACCAGGTAGGACCTCTATCAGTAATCTGAGTAGGACTGATGGGGTCGAGGAATTCAGTGAATGTGGGATTCTTTAGATGTCTGGAAAATGGAGCCAGTGGGTTAGGTTGTGAGTGAGAAGAGAGAGGAGTAGGTGGTCGTTGTAGTTTTAGCCTAGATGGATGTTAGTACTTACCTAGACGGAAAAGGCACAGAGCAGATTTGGGGTAGAGGAGAAGACAGTCCATTACTTGGGCCATATTAGCCTAGAGATAACTTCACTGAGATGGTTGAGGAAACAGGTCTGCATGCAGTATGGGGAGAGTTGGAGACCAGGGACAGAATTCGAGATAAGCACAGAAAAAAAAGGGAAGTCAAAGGTGGCTTTGAGGTTGAGGACATGGAACCATCAGAAATAGCAGCGGGGAAGTGAGATGATCTCCTCTGTCAACTTCGTGACTCCTGTCCCCCAGGGAATGCCCAGAACACCCTGGCCCAGCCCACCGTGTGGCTCACCATCGTGCTGACCACGGCTGTCTGCATCATGCCTGTGGTCGCCTTCCGCTTCCTCAGGCTTAGCCTGAAGCCGGATCTCTCCGACACGGTGAGAAGCCTGGCAAAGCTGGCCAGAGGCCTTGGGGGGCAGCTGCAATGTGACAGGAAAAGCCTCTCTTGCTTGGGTGCTATGGAGCTGTGTCTGGGCTGCGGGACTCTGGGGACTGATGCCGCACAGGGCTACAGAAGTTTCTGTGATGATCCGCTGTGGTGCTCAGGGCCCCTGCACATGGCGGTGCCTGATGCTGTGAGCAGACGCTGAAGGACTCGTCTTCCCTGTCCCTCCTCAGGTCCGCTACACCCAGCTGGTAAGGAAGAAGCAGAAGGCTCAGCACCGCTGCATGCGGCGAGTGGGCCGCACGGGCTCGCGGCGCTCCGGCTATGCCTTTTCACACCAGGAAGGCTTTGGGGAGCTCATTATGTCCGGCAAGAACATGCGGCTGAGCTCCCTGGCCCTCTCCAGCTTTAGCACACGCTCCAGCTCCAGCTGGATCGAGAGCCTGCGCAGGAAGAAGAGTGACAGCTCCAACAGCCCGGGTGGAGGGGCCGAGAAGCCCCTCAAGGGCTGAAGACCTGGCCTGGGACCCCTTGTGTCGGGGACCAGAGCTCACAGGGCCGGTATCTGGGAACGGCTGGTCCTCCTCCCTGCAGCCTGCCTCCTCTGCCTGGTGGACTGCCCTGTGGGTCTCACCAGTTTATACAAGTGGAGGGACCCCGGGGGCAGAGCAGGGGTTCGGGCCTTGGATAGCGGCCGCAGTGAGGGACCAGCTGTGGAACCAAAAAACATGAAAAACTTAAGAGATTGGGTCCACCCCTGTCCTGCTTGGGGTCCAAAGGGAGACTGTAATCTCCATATTTTTTTACTCCTATTCCCCAGAGGGGCCCGTGTGCCCCTGTTCCTGAATTACACAAGAATGTATCACGCCGGGAAGCCAGAGACCTGCTGGGCCTCCGAGCCCCTCACGTCATCGTGTGTCCTCTTGGTTTGTGTTTGTGTCCTTTGGTTTTTGTCTTTTTTTATTTGGTAAGTGGAGGAGGCCTTCATGTGACTTTATGTTATGGTTAATGTCTCAACTCTTCTGGGAAGAGGAGACTGGCACACACTGGGATGCCCTACCTGGTGGAGTGGCTTGGGAGGGGCCACATCTCATGGGTCACCTTTAGGGTGCCATTGTCCTTGTGGGATACAGGAGCTACCAGATAGGGAAGAACTGTCAGCCAGAGGATGTCGGGAGAATGGAAAGGAAGAGTGTCCTGGCTCCTTCCTCACCTGTGCTGTGGCCTCCCCAGGGCACATGTGAGTTCTTGGATTACCTAAGTCCTGCTGGTGCTGGGCTGCAGCCCAGAGAGTGGCCCCATTGTTCTCAGTGAACTAAAGCTGAGTATGAAATGTAGTACTGAGGCGGGGGAAATAGTTTTCTGGGGTTCCAAATTGAGTCCCTAATTCCTTAGCATAGTTGCTTCCAACTTCCCTTCCTCCCCTCCTTATCCGGTGCTTTTTCTACCTACCCTGAGGTGGGGCTGAAAAGGGAAGCTGGCTTCTGCTGCTTTGTCCCAGTAACCTAGGCCCCTACCCTCCGGCTCAGCCTCTGGTCGGAGTGGTAGGTGGTGCATAAACCTGTTCAGCCAGGAGACCACTTGCCTGGTCTGGACCGAACTCCTTTGGACCCTCTTCTCAGCCTGGCTCCCATGTCAGGGACTTCTTGAGTTAGTTGCTGCCTTGTCAGCTTCCAGAAGAGCCCCTTATTTGCTAGCAGCAGAGTAAGCGGGGAGGAATGGTGTGGAGCTGGGAGTGGGGTACAAGAATCTAAGTGTTCCATGTAGGAGCCCCAAAGGAGCTGGAGGTAGTTTGCAGTGAAATGGGGCTGGGTGGGGAGTAGGAAGAGTAAGAAGAGGAAGTCTTGACAGGGGAATCCCTTTTGGCCACACAGTTTACAAGCCCAGTATCATGTCTGTTTGTGTGTCTCTTAAGGGGAAAGTCTGATTTTTATACCAAAGAGGAAATGATTTTTTTTTTGTATTTGGTTTGTCTATATTATATAAATGCATATATATATATATATAGCTATATATATTATTTTTTTTGGTTCTCTCTCATTTTTTTAGGGAGGGAGGAAAGTACCACGTTGCATTGAGCTGTAATTAAGGAACATTCTGTATAATTTATGACATTTCTATAATTGCAAAAATTATATCATTTTATGGATATAAAAGAAAAATACCTTTTTATAAAATTCCAATTTCTGAGAGGTGGGTAATTTGTCTCATTTTTGATGTTTACATAAGACTGAGGGTAAAGCACAGGCAGAAACTCTCCAGTGGGATTTTGAGGTGGCTCTGGGTGGAAGCTGAGCCTGGGGGCACAGTTCTACACACTCCTGTGCCTAGAGTTTCAGTAGGACTGTGGGCAGTGCCAAGACACACACATGGACTTTGTGTTCAGCTAGTGGCCACATGATGCTTAGGACCTTGACTTATTGCTGTTCTGAAAGTAGGCCAACTTAGTACATGTCCACAACAGATACACATGCAGGTAAGTGCATGTGGACAAGTACCTAGTAAACATTTTAAGGTTGTTTTAAATAAAACTGGATAAATATCCAGTACTAGGGATGACTGGACTTAGGGTCTGAGCATGATAGAGAGATTAAAAAAATTTTTGTGTGTGGACATACCCATATGAATGCAGGGACCTGAGAGGGGGCAGAGATGTTGGATCTTGTGGGGCGGAGTTACCGGTGGTTGTGAGCTGCCCAGTGTGGGTGCAGGGAACTGAAATCGGGTCCTCTGGGAGAGCTGCAGTAGTGCTGTGAACCACTGAGTCATCTCTCCAGTCCCTGGCTCTTGGTGCACTCTGCCCACTCTTCCTCCATGTTCCCGAGGCTTAAAGGGGGTGATGTAGATGTCCTCTTTAGAGCAGTTCACCTGTCTGTCACTTACTCTTGGTCCTTTGGCTAGTTGTGAGTTTCTGTATTAACCGCCACCTTAAACAGAAACAACCCCAGGATCTCGTGTACCCTAGGCTGGCCTCCAGCTCACTCCACAGCCACAGGTGGTCTTGAATGCTGTCCTGCCTCCACTTCCCCAGTGCAGAAATCACTGGCTAAACCACAGTGACATTTCTGTGGTGTTGGGAATTAACCCAGGGCTTGGTGCATGCCCGTCAAGATGGTCAACTGAGCTACATCCACAGCCTCCAACCTCCCTTTTACATTTTAAAGCCTCTTGTTTTGTGATGGATAGAATCTCACCAAGTTGCCCAAGTAAGCCCTGAATTTGCTCTACAGGGTCAGGTCAGTCTTGAGCTGTCACCCTTCCTGCCTCAGCCTCTGAGTAGCTGGGATTGTAGGCATTCACCATGTGCTCAAGGATTTTTTTTTTTTATTTATTTATTTTATTTTATTTTATTTTATTATTTTATTTTGGTTTTTGGAGACAGGGTTTCTCTGTGTAGCTTTGCGCCTTTCCTGGAACTCACTTGGTAACCCAGGCTGGCCTCGAACTCGCAGAGATCCGCCTGGCTCTGCCTCCCGAGTGCTGGGATTAAAGGCGTGCGCCACCACCGCCTGGCATGGATTTTTATTTTTAATCTCCTCCTCCTCTGGCTTCTTTCCCTCTGAGAGCATCCTCATAATCTCACGGTTAACTGGTTTCTGAAGTGAGTATCAGTGAGCCCAACCAAGCATTATAGACCATGACTTCAGACTGACCAGGCTAGGATATTGGGCACCCTCAGCATGGCGATCTAACCTGCCTCTGGGCTGAGTTTACCCCTGTATAACCTGTCTGTGCTCTCAGGAGTTGCCCTCAGGAGTTCCAAGCAGATGCTAAGCTCAGAGGGAAGACATGAAGAGCAATGTCCTTCAAGACGGGAAAGAAAGGAAGCTTAGGCAGGAGGATTGCCTTGAGCTGGAGACCAGTATTAGCAATATAGCAAGACTGTTACACACCAGTAGTCCAGGGCAAGAAGAGGATCATGAACGTGGGGACAGCCTGGATTGTTTGTCTTTAGACAGGGTCTCATGAAGACCAGGCTGTCCTAGAACTCATGGATATCTACCTGCCTCTGCCTCCTCAGTGCCTGTCTCCAATGGGAAGAGCCTACCTAGCCTGCAGCAGCCCCAGAGCTTTAGGCAGCACAGGGCATCTGGCCTTGTTCCCTCCACCTCTGTGGAGTTTTACCCTCACCCAAAGGCTAATACTCTTTCCACGACCAATGGGCCCTCAGCTCCACCTGTTCTTCCTGTCCCTGGAGTTCTCTTACCAGACCTGTGGTGAGGTTTTCCAGCACAGAGGAGGGTTAGTCAGCCACAGAGTCCCGCTCCCTTTGTTTTCCTTTTGGTGAGTGTTTCTTCTTGTGTAGCCCAGGCTGGTCTTAAACTCCTGGTGACCCTTCCATCTCAGCTTCCCAAATGCTGGGGTTACAGGTGCGAGCCACCAAAAAAACAGGTTCTTACAATGTAACCTAGGCTGCCCCGGAACTCCCTGAACAGACCAGAGTGACCTTGAACTTGTAGGAGTCCTGGCTCCAGCTGGTACAGGTGTGTACCTCCACTCCTGGTCCAGATGTTTTCCCTCTTCTGTGTGAGCATGCGTCCGGTGAGTTGGCCTCCATGCCAATGCTACTTGCTCTCCTTGCCTTAGCCACACCTTGGTCTCCAGGCCCCTTGTGGAAGTTGATATGCACTGGGGCCTTAATGTCCTCTGACCTGCCCTGGTCCCAGAGCCCGTTGTGACTGTGGATGCCACCTTTGACGTGCACACTCTTCTTCGGTGACAGCTGTATTATTGTTATTCTCTCATGTATATGTTTTTGAGATAGGGTCTTACTCTGTGGCCCAGGCTGGCTGCCTTGATCCTGAGAATATTCATCTCAAGTAAACGATCAGATGCTCACCCCTACGCGCCCCACTGTGTTCTGGAATGGTTCTATCTCTGGAATTTCAGTCCCGAATGTGAGTATCTGGATCCTTTGGTGGTTTCACCTTTCACTGCTGTTCCTAGCATATACTGTGACCGCCCCTTTCTCCAAGCACTTCCTTTCATCCTGTTGTATCCTTATATCATATATATATAATGTATACATATACATGCACCGTGTGGTGAATGCACAGTAGTGCTTATGCATAAAGTCAGAGCAAGACTTCGGGTGTCTTCCTCTATTGCTCTGTACTGTCTCGAGACGGGGTCTCTCACTGACCCAACCCGGAAACTTGCTATTGCAGCTGGGCTGCTGGTCAGGGAGCTCTCAGGATCTGTCTGTCTCTTCCCTCGCCCACGCTGAGTCAACAGACACTTGCAGGCTACAGCTTTTTCTGTGGTTGCTGGGGATATAAACTCATGTCCTTGTGCTGGCGGAAAAGCTCTTCCCCAACCGGCTATCTCATCTCCCCAGCATCTCATTTATCTTTGCAGGGTCTTGCTGTGTTGCCTCGAGGGCTCTAAAGTTCCTCCTCCTTCAGCCTTAGTACTTCAGTTATTTGTGTGTGCCACCACACTCTTACTTTTCTCCAGTCCTTCCTCGCTTTCCAGTCCAGCTTCCGAGCGGTGGCTGAGCAATGTGAAAGGAGAGCCACACGTCACGAGGGGAGAGGAGCCCAGAGCCCGTGCTCATGTGGTGGGCTTCCCTTTCAGCAGGCCTTCAGCACAGTGAGATTCAGTCTCCTTTCTCTCCCATCTCCCCTCCTCCCCGCCATGCTTCCCATCCTCCCCTCAGCACTTGGTCTGTCCTGTCTCCTACTTTGCAGAACTAATTGTTACAATTCCTACAGCACTATCTCAGTGATCCGGACCCACTAACACATTTCCGCCCTAAAGATGGGGCTAGTCGTTCAATGTGTGCGGCTTAAGTCTTTTGTCAGCTTAATTTCAGAAGCTTGGGACGTTGGGAAAGAGGGAACCTCAACTGAGAAAACGCCTCTATCAGATTGGCCTGCGGACAGGCCAGTGGGCATTTTCTTGATTAATGGTTCATGTGGGAGGGTGTACACCACAGTGGGCCGTGGTCTTGGGCTGTGTGAGAAAAGCAAACTGAGCACACGGTGGGGAGCAAGCCAGTCAGTAGGGTCCTCCATTGTCTCTGCTTTAGCCCCACCTTGAGTTCCTGTCCTGACTTCCCCCAAGGATGAACTGTGATAAGGAAGTGTAAGCCAAATAAACCCTCTCCTCCCCCAGGTGCTTTTGGTCATGGTGTTTATCACAGTGATAGCTAACTAGGACAGTTGAGATGCAAATGACATTCTCAAAGCCAGGCGGGGGGTGGCTCTAACCTGCTGTGCCACTATAGTGGGACCAGCCTGGGCTATAGAAAGACTTCAAGGCCAGCCTGGGCTGTATTATAACGAGACTGTCTTAAACAAAGAAACATTACTAACCAGTTAGAAGGACTTGCTACACCACCTTTTGCAAGAGAACAGACTAGAGCATCCAGGCTAGCCAGGCAGGCAGCTACAGCACTCCACTGTTGCCACCAAGTAGGGCACACAGGAGGGAGTCCCAGGGGAAGAATCAAGACTGTAGACTTCTCTCTCCAGCCTAGAGGGAGCTAGGTATTAGGGGGCTCCCACATTGACTGCTGGAGCTCTGGGGGAAGGGAGATGCAGAATTCTCCCTTGCTACTTCTGTTCTGGAAACTATCTGCACTTGTGTTGCTAAGTGGCAGAGTCTGAGTTTTCAGATTTGCACCACGAGGCTGAGGTGAGTGAGACTGGCTCTGCCCAGCAATAAAGTGTCCAGTGCCCTTCAGTAGACCCTCCTCTGACTCACCTCTGTGAGACTATGCTCTAAGTGAGGACATGGACTTCTCTGACCCTCCTTCCCTCCCAAACTTCCGGAAACCTTCCAGTTCACAGAGCTGCCAGGAGCTGCCCTGCACTCAGCCGGGGAGGGGCAGCCCTGTTCTCCCTGGCTGAGGGAGCCTGCTGGGTGCAGCACACTGGGCCTGGGCCTGTCAGGCCCTGGGTTTGATCCTTGTACCATGAAATAACAGCAAAAAAGAAAAAAAATGTAGCGGGTGTTTCTTCTGCAAAGAGGGTGTTGGTGGGGCATGGTCAGTTTCTAATTCCAAGAGTTGGGAGCCAGTAGTAGACCTAGTTTGAGCTGGGTCCTAGGTTCCATCCCCAACACCACAAATACCAGAAAAAATGTGTTTGTGGGTGGAGAACAAGAGTTTCCCTTGGACTAGGAGATCCTCAAGTTTGCAGGCTGGATATGCTGTAGTCTTTCAGTCTCCCACTGGGGCAGGCCTGGGAGGCTTCAGTCATCTTGGCAGAGACCTCTCTTTTGTCTCCCAGGCCTCAACAGGGCAGAGATAAGGAGGCGGACATGCTAGGTTTACTCAGTATTCTGCAGGAGGTGAGGATGTGGCAGCTGGTGGAAGGAAGGGACTTTTCTCACCCTCCACGAGGGCTAGCCTGGCATGGGAAGAGGCTGGTGGCTGGTTGTCCACCTGCAGCAGGCAGGAGGCTGCTGGCCCTGGCTTCCCCAGGGCAGAGGAGGAGATAAGATCTCTAGTTTGATTCGGGTCTCTTTCCATCCTGCCCTGCATGTGCCCCTGCGCAGCCTCAGCCCAGTTCAGATGGTCAGGTTCCCGCAGCCCTCCAAACAGCTGTGCCTGCCTCCTATTGTGACTAGGTGTACCAGCCGCAGAGACTGAGAGTGGGCACAGGCTGTTTGGGCACAAAATCTCAGAGTATAGAACAGCTTGGGTGAATGCTGGCTGAGGTGTGGGCAGAGAGGGTGTGCCATAGCTCCACGGTAGAGTGCTTTTCTTTTTTTTCTTTTTTCCCCTTCTCTCATATATTACATCCCCACTGACTGCAGTTTCCACTCCCTCCTCTCCCGCCAGTTCTCCCCCCATTCCTCCCCTCTCCCCCAGATCTACACGCCCCTCCATTCCCCCTCAGAAAAGAGCAGGTCTCCAGGGACACCAAACAAACAGGGCATAACATGCTACCATAAGGCTGGGCACATACCATAACATCAGGACTGGAAGAGGTGACCCACTTAAAGAGGAACCAGAGCTGCTGCCCGGCTGTCAGCCTGGATACATTGTGGACACTGGTCAGTGAGCAGACACGGTCAATGCTGCAAGAACAAGACTGGAGATGCCCCCACCATTGATGTGCCATCGGGCTACTCCCGAGTTCTAGGGAAGGGGAATTTCCCTAAGCATTGTGAAAGCCAAATGTTTCAGCAGAAGAGCTGAAGAGAAGATAAAGGGTGTTGGAGGCGCCTGTGTCCTGGTGGCCTGAAGCCACTCAGGAAGGTCAATTAAATGCTAACATTTAAAAAAAGTTTCATTTCATGCATATGGGTGTTTTGCCTGCCTGTGTGTCTTGGCACCACATATACCTGGTTCCCAAGGAGGCCGTAGGAGGGCAGTAGATCCCTTGAAAACTGGAGTTACAGGCAGTTGTGAGCTACCATGTTGGTGCTGGGAATCGAACCTGGGTCCTCAGGAAGGGCAGGCAGTTCTGTTAACTGTTTAGCAATCCCTCCAGCACCCATAGTTGTCAGGGTTTTTGTTTTGTTTTGTTTTGTTTTTCTTTGAGAAAGGGTCTCACTATATAACCCTGGCTGTTCTGGAACTCACCATGTAGACCAGGCTGGTCTGAAAATCAGAGATCCACCTGTCTCTGCCTTCAAAGAGCTGGCATTAAAGGTGTGTGCTATCATGCCCAGCCTGTTTAGCCCTGGCTGAAGGAGAATACTCTTTGTAGAACAGGCTGGCCTTGAACTCACAGAGTTCATCTTGAGTGCTGGGATTAAAGGTGTGCACCACCAATGCCTGGCTCAGTTATTATTATTATTAACTTTTTTGTTTTGTTTTGTTTTGTTTTTCGAGACAGGGTTTCTCTGTGTAGTTTTGGTGCCTGTCCTGGATCTCGCTCTGTAGACCAGGCTGGCCTCAAACTCACAGAGATCCGCCTGGCCCTGCCTCCCGAGTGCTGGGATTAAAGGCATGTGTCACTGCCGCCTGGCTTTATTATTATTATTATTAACTTTTTAAAATTTATTTTACACACCAACCCCAGTTGCCCCTCCCTCCTTTCCTCCTGTTCCCTCCCCGCTTAGTTTTGTTTTTTAAAGCTCACCTTGCCAGATGCCAAGATCCACATCTGTAGCACTGTACTCAGTAGGCTTGGGCTTAGATGTTTCACTTCTAAAGCAACACAACAAATGACATTGGCACTTTGAATTTTGATTTTTTTTTTTTTTTTTTTTTGAGAATGGTCTTCCTGAGTGGCCCTAACATTCATCTTCTGTAGCCCAGGTCAGCATCAAATGTTGGTGCAAGTTTTAAAGTTTGTGCTTTCCCTGCCAAGCTGCTGCTGCTGCTGCACAAGGAGCTCTTCCTTCGGTGGGGGGCGCCATGTTCCAAGCTCAAGGCCCACACCATAAGCAGCTCTAGTGGGTAGAAGGAAGTTTTGTGACTTTCACAGGCCAGAGAAAGAGCCATGGTGATGGCAGTGAGGTACTTCTGTAGACCAGGCCAGAGTAGCGGCCATGCTCACCAGAGGTTAAGAGAGAGTTGCTCGTTTGGGGATATAGGACAGTGTTGACCTCCAGGAGGATTTGTGAAGAGGATTTGGGTTTGATTCTCAGCACCCACATGGCAGCTCACAACCATCTGTGACTCCATTTCCAGGGAACCCAGTGCCCTTTGCTGGACTGCATCGGGGAAAGGCACACAGATGCACACAGATGTGCATGCAGGCAAAATACCCATATGCATGAAATATTTTTTTTTTAATTTAAAGCAGGACATGATGGTGCAGACCTTTATTCCTACCACTTGAGAGGCAGAGACAGATCTCTGTGAGTTCAAGGCCAGCCTGGTCTATATAGCTAGTTCTAGGCTAGACAAAGCTACATAGGGAGACCCTGTTGCAAAAAGGTACTAACTCCAAAAATAAAAGTAAAAATGGATTAAAGACACATGCCACCACCGCCCGGCACTCAGGAGGCAGAGGCAGGCGGATCTCTGTGAGTTCGAGGCCAGCCTGGGCTACCAAGTGAGTTCCAGGAAAGGCACAAAGCTACACAGAGAAACCCTGTCTCAAAAAACCAAAAAAAAAAAAGTAAAAATGGAGCAGGGCCCTATAGTCGGACTTTTCTGTCCTGCCTGCCAGCTCCCAAATAACCACATGGAGACTTATTAATTATGAAAGAGCTCAGTTGATAGCTTAGGCTTGTTTCTAACTAGTTTTTATAACTTAAATTAACCCATTTCTATTAATTTACTTTCCGCCTTGTGGCTTTATTACCTCATCTCTATATTGCCCATCCTGCTGCTTCTCCATCTGGCTGGTGACTCTGCCTTCTTCTTCCCAGCGTTCTCTCTGCCTCCCAAATCCTGCCTAGCTACTGGCTGTTTAGCTTTTTATTATACCAATCACAGTGACATATCTTCACACAGTGTAAAGGAATATTCCACAACAGGGCACAATGGCACGAACCTCGAATTTCAGAACCCAGGGGGTAGAGAGAGGTGGATCTCTGTGATTTCAAGTATAGACTGGTTTATATAGGGAATTCCAGGGCTTCATAGTGAGACTCTGTCTCAATAAATGAATAAACAAGTAAGTAAATAAAGAAATAAAGTAAGCAAAAATGGACTAGAGAGAAAAGGCTGGGAATGAGCCATGGGGTTAGAGTGGCCACATAAAAATTCCCCAGAGGGGGAAGGGATGCCTGCCTTCAGAACCTGCCATCTCAAGCTGAATAGGAATTTCCAAAATCTGAAGCTTTTGCAAAGGCCTTTTTGTTCACACTTCCATTCCTGCCTTGGTCAAGGTTCTGCAGAGAAGCATCTCTCTCTCTCTCTCTCTCTCTCTCTCTCTCTCTCTCTCTCTCTCTCTCTCTCTCTCTCTCTGTCTCTCACATTCTCACACTCAAGTACACACACACACACACACACACACACACAC
>CABHPR010138318.1:0-48540 GCA_902168415.1 Peromyscus melanophrys
AAGTTGGACTTATTTTTTGTAAGTACAAAGTACAAAAAGTATTTCATTTTATCTTAATTTTTGCAAGGATGTTCCCAGGGAAACAATTTCTATGAGAGATTTCAGACATAACCTCTCTTTGTTATATTTCTTGTACAATCTTTAGAGATTTAGTTAATGATTTATTTTCCACAATGCCATGGATGAAAACAATTCCTTATTCTATCTGATTTAGAAATTTGCACATAAATTTGTTTTAATAATTAAATTTATTCTTTGACAGTTTTGTGAATGTATTTGATGTATTCTTACCACACTCATCATACCTTCTTTCTATATTTTTTTTGAAATTATACTTACAACATTTCTCCTTTCCCTTTCTTCCCTCCAAAGCCTCCTATATACCCTTTCCACTCTTCAAATTCATGAACACTTTTTCACAATTTGTTATTACATGCACGTATGTACATGTATATAAATATATTCCTAAATATAAACATCTCAGTTTGTATAATGTTATTGAATGTTTGTTTCCAAGACTGTCCACTTGGTATTGGAAAACCAATCTGTGTACTTTTCCCTGGGGAAGAATATTTCTCCCAATTTCAGCATTCCTTTGTAGCCTCTAGTTCTTTGAGTTTATTGCTCTTGGCTTTCCATCATTCACTTTGGCATGTCTATTGCTTATTTTTAATTTAAGAATTTTTTTATTCATTTTACATACCAATCACAGATCCCCTACTTATCCCTCTTCCCGCTCCCCTCTAGCCTCCCCCCACCCCTGACCCAACCACCTATCCCTTCCTCCAAAATGGCAAGGGCTCCTTTGGGGAGTCAGCAAAGCCTGGGACATTCAGTTGAGGCAGGACCAAGCATCTCTCCTCTGCATCTAGGCTGAGTAATGCATCCCACCATAGGTAATGGGCTCCAAAAAGCCAGCTCATACAACAGGGGTAAATCTTAATCTGACTGCCAGGGGCCCCTCAAACATTCCAAGCTGCACAACTATCTCCCTTATGTAGGGGCTTAGTCCATTTCCATGCATGTTCCACAGCTATCGGTCTAAAGTTGAGTTCCTACAATCTTGGTTCAGTTGTCACGTTAGATTTTCCTATCATGATCTTGGCCCCCTTTGCTCATATAATCCCTCTTCCCTCTCTTTGACTGGACTCCCAGAGCTCAGGCTGGTGTTTTACTGTGGATCTCTGCATCTGCTTCCATCAGTTACTGGATGGAGGTTCTATGATGACAGTTGAGTATTTACCAATCTGATTACTGGGGTAGGCCAGTTCAGGTACCCTCTCCAATATTGCTAGTAGTATAGGCTGGGTCATCCTTGTGGATTCTTGGGAATTTCCCTAGCACCAGGTTTCTCCCTAACCCCATAATATCTCCCTCTATAAAAAATATCTTTCATTGCTCTCACACTCCATCTGCCCCCAGCTTGACTATCCTGTTCCCTCATGTTATCATCCCCCATCCCCTCCCATCTATTGCCCCATTTGTCCCCTGTTTACTCATGGAGAGCTCATCTATTTACCTTTCTCAAGGCAATCCATGTGTCTCTCTCAGGGTCCTTCTTGTTACCTAGCATCTCTAGAACTCTGGGTTGTGATGTGGTTACCCTTTGCTATACATCTAGTACCTACTTGTAAGTGAGTACATACCGGGTTTGTCTTTCTGAGTCTGGGTTATCTCACTCAGGATGGTATTTTCTAGTTCCATCCATTTGTCTGCAAATTTCATGATGTCATTTTTTTTACAGCTAAGTAACACTCCACTGTGCATATGTATCACATTTTCTTTATCCATTCTTCAGTTGAGGAGCATCTAGGTTGTTTCTAGGTTCTGGCTATTATGAATAATGCTGCTATGAACATAGTTGAGCAAGTGTCCTTGTGGTATATCTGGGCATTCCTTGGGTATATGACTAAGAGTGGTATCATTGGGTCTTGAGGTATATTGATTCATAATTTTCTGAGAAGTCACTTGGATGATTTCCAAAGTGGCACTCCCACCAACAGTGGAGGAGTTTTCCCCCTGGCTCCACATCCTCTCCAACATAAGCTGCCATTATTTTTTTTTATCCTAGCCATTCTGACAAGACAGGTATTTTCATTTCCCTTATGACTAAGGATGTTGAGGAATTCTTTTAATGTCTTTCAGCCACTTGAGTTTCATCTGTTGAGAATTATCTGTTTAGCTCTATGACCCATTTTTAATTGGATTGTTTGTTATTTTGATGTCTAGTTGCTAGAGTTCTTTATATATTTTGGAGATCATCCTCTCTCTCTTTTCAGGTCCAGGACCATTTTTCGAACAGATCATTTGTATTTTTCACTCTTTTTTTCAGTTCTCTGTATATTCTGGGTATTAATCCTTTGTCAAATGTATAGTTTTCAAAGACTCTCTCCAGGTACATGGGCTTCTTCACAATTTTCTTTAGCTGTGCAGAAACTTTTTAGTTTTATGAAGTCCCACTTCTCAATTCTTGGCCTTATTTCTTTGGACAAATGGAATCCTATTCAGAAAGTCCTTCCCTACACCTTTATCATGTGGATATGGCCTATGTTTTCTTCTAGCAATTTTAATGTTTAAGTTTTTACATTTAGATCTTCTATCCATTGGAAATTAGTTTTACAAAGTAATTGATATAGGTCACATTTCATTCTTCATGTGGAAATTTAGTTTTCCCAGCATCATTTTTCGAAAATGTATTTTCCCCCGGGGTATGTTTTTGGATCTTTGTAAAATATTAATTTAGTGAAGTTACATGTGTTTCTGTTTAGATCTTCAATTTTGTTTCACTGGCCTCTGTGTCTGTTTTAGTGCAGTTCTATGTTGTTTTTATTATCTCTATCTCTGTAATATTTCTTAAGATGTGGAATGCTAATCTCTCCAGCACTCTTCTTTTTGCTCAGGATCTTTTGACTATCCTTATTCTTTTGTCCTTTAATTTGAATTTTAGGATAGTGTTTTGCTATTTCTGTGAAAAATAAGATGGGGATTTTGATTAAGATTGCACTGAATCTGTGTATAGCCTTTGATAGAATGTTCATTTCCAAAATGTTAATTCCACTAATGCATGATCATCAGATGTATTTCCATTTTCTTTTTTATTT
Source organism: Peromyscus melanophrys (assembly GCA_902168415.1). NCBI lineage: Eukaryota > Metazoa > Chordata > Mammalia > Rodentia > Cricetidae > Peromyscus > Peromyscus melanophrys. Next base: position 3,102 of record CABHPR010138318.1, read on the forward strand.
ATTCTTCTCTCATACAATATGTCCTGACCACATCTTCCTCTCCCTCCATTCTTTCCAGTGCCCCACATTCCACCCCCCCTCTCCCCTAGAGCCATTGCTCCTTTCTTTCCCTTCAGAAAAGAGAAGACCTCCCAGGGACATCAACTAAAACAGCATAACAAGATGCAGTAAGAGTAGGCACAAAGACTTATATTAAGGCTGGATGGGGCAACCCAGTAGGAGGAAAGGGTCCCAAGAGCAGGAAAAAGAGTCAGAGACACCCTACTCCCACTGTTAGGAGTCCTGCCAAAACTCTAAGCTAAGGAACAACAACATCTTTGCAGAAGACCTAACAGGGACCCATGCAGGCTCTGTGACTGCTGCTTCAGTCTCTGTGAGCCCCTGTGAGCCTTGCTTAGCTGATTTTGTGGCCCATGTTCTCATGGTGGCCTCCTGGTGTAATGATGAGCACTCTGGACTCTGTATTTACATTTTTAATGTCTTTATCTCTTTCTACAGAGGTTTAAAGTTTTCATTGTAGAGGTTCTTGCTTCCTCAGTTAGACTTAGCACTAGACGTTTTATTTTCTTTGAGGCTATTGTGAATGGGAGTGTGTCTATGATCTCTTTCTCTGCGTGTTTCTTGACGGTATTTAGGAAAGCTATCTATTTGTGCAAGTTTATTTTGTATCCTGCTACATTGCTGAAGTTTCATCATTCATAGAAGGTTTGTGATAGAATTTTGGGATTTCTAATGTATAATAGCATACCATCTGAAAATAGGGATTGTTTGACTTCTTTCCATATTTGCGTCCTTTGAATTTCTTTCTCTTGCCTTATTGCTCAGCTAGTACATTGAGTACATTACTGAAAAAGAGTAGGGATACTGAGTATCTCTATCTCATTCATGACTCCAATAGATTGCTTCAAGATTTTTTCCATTTATCATATTGGTAGCTATAGATTTCTCATATATTCCTTTTATTGTGTTGAGATAGGTTTACTCTAGTGCTATGCTCTCTAGGATTCATCATAAAGGCATATCGAATTTTATCAAAGGGTTTTACTTCATCTACTATAGTGGTATTTTATTTGTGCTGAAATGTGATTTTATTTGTATGTTAATAAATAAAGTTGCCTAGGGGTCAGAGCTATTAGCAAGCTATAGTGAGAGCTGGGCGTGGTGGTGCACGCCTTTAATCCCAGCACTTGGTAAGCAGAACTAGGTAGATCTCTGTGTGTTCAAGGATACAGCCAGCATTGGAGACACACGCCTTTAATCTCAATACCAACTATAGAAGATCTGGAGTGACCACAGACAGGCAGTGACGAAACGGTCATGTGGTTGGGTTTACAACCAATGAGAAGGCAGAACAGAACTCTATTTAAAGACAACGCACAGGAAGTAGTTCCTTTTCGGAGAGGTCTCTTGGCGGGAGAGGCTAGCTGGTGGCAGGCAGGTAAGGCTCTTAGCTCTGACCTCTTGGGCTTTTATCTTTACATTGGCTCTGTGTCTCTTATTTAATAAGATGGTTGGTTACATCTACAATCTACTTGGATGATCATGTGCTTTTGTCTGTAAGTCCATTTATGGGTTTATTACATTTATTGACTTTCATATGTTGAACCATCCTTCCATTACAGGGTTAAATCCAATGAGGCATGTTCAATAATCTTTTTGATGTGTGTTGACATTCTGTTTGAAAGTATTTTATTGACCATTTTTGAGCCTATATTCATTTGAATACTAGCCTGTAGTTTTCTTTCTGTATTGTATCTTTACCTGGTTTGGGTTTGAGAGGGATACCAACTTCTTAGGAGTTTGGAATTGCTCCTTCTGTGTCTATTTTCTTTGAATAGTTTGAGAATGACTGGCTGTAGATAGTCTTTGACTATGTAATAGAAATCTGCTCTGAATCGATCTTGTCTAAGAATTTAAATACCTGGAAAGCTTTGTATTCCTGTTTCAATATCATTTGCCCTGAGTGTGTTCAAGTTGTTGACCTCTTCTTGGTTTGACTTTGGTGCTTTGGCTGAATAAAAAAATTCATCCATTTATTTTACAGATGAATGGAATACAGGTTTTTAAAATATTTCCATATAACATCCAATATCAGCATTCATAGCACTATGAACGTTGGCCATGTCACTATCAGCTTCTACATGAGTCACAAAACATTTCTTTATGTGTTTTAGGAAGAGAATCTTACCATGAAGTTCTGGAGGGTAGCCAAGAGCATCGAAAAATAGCCTGTGATATGTGAGGGTGGGTATTTGGCACCTCACTGGCCAGCAACTGCAAAAGAGATAACCCATAATTGCAAAAGAGGTAACCCATTCTTGGCTCTAGGATTTTTATTTGTTAGCTTGTGTTGTCTAGTAGTGACATTGTTGCCCTGTTATAGGATAACTCCTTTTAAATTCTCTCTCTCTTTGTCTTCCACTCTCCTCCTCTTTCTCTCTTTCTCTCTTTCTTTCTTTCTCTCTCTCTCTCTCTCTCTCTCTCTCTCTCTCTCTCTCTCTCTCTCACACACACACACACACATTTGTGTGTATTTTAGGAAGTTTATATAGTAGTAGGGTTACATATGACTTGTCATAAGGTCTTTAGTTTTAGACAATTTGCTCTATAGTCCTTCTTCTACTCTGGTCTTCTATTCCCCATTCTATTTAACCATTCCTATTTATTTATTTATTTATTTATTTATTTATTTATTTATTTATTTATCCCATTATACTTCTGGGTTCTATGTCCCCTCCCGTGAAGCCCCCTACAGATCCATTACTTATTTTCAGAAGTCTATGGGTATTTAAAGAAACTACATACCTACAGACTGAAAACTGACATTCACAAATGAAGAAAACATGTAACATTTGTCTTTCTGGGTCTGGTTTCCTCATTTAGAATGATTGCTTCCAGCTCTGTCCATTTACCTGTGAGTCTCATATATTTTTTTTTAGTAGCTGAACAGTATTCCTTTGTGTATATATTTTATGGGCATCTAGAATCTTTCAATTTCTTGGTTATTGTGAGCACAGCAGCAATGAACATAGATGAGCAAGTACTTCTCTACTAGGATATAAAATCCTTTGAGTATATGCCCAGGAGCTGGACCACACTGTAGATATACTTTTAGCCTTTTCAGGAACATGCAGGATGACCTCTGTAGTGGTTGCGGTAGTTTGTGCTCCCTCCAGCAGTGAATAACTGTTTCCTTTTCACTACATCAAATTCAACATTTGTCATTATTTGTTTATTACTTTGTTTTTTGATTTTAGCTTTTCTTTTTTAGTAGTATATTCATTTTTTCTTTATTAAGAATTTTTTATTCATTTTTCATACCAACCACAGGACCCCTCTTATCCCTCCTCCCACTTCCCCTTGCCTCCCCCCCAATCCACTCCCACCTCCTCCTCTGAAAAGGTAAGGCCTCCCATGGGGAGTCAGCAAAGCCTGTGACATTCAGGTGAGACAAGTCTAAACCCCTACCTCATGCAGCAAGGCTATACAAGGTGTCCCACCACAGGTAATGTGCCGCGACCTGCACAGCCGGGAACCGAGAACTGGCAAGGGACGCCGAGGTTAAACAGCACTCTGGACACACCGTGGTTCATCATTCAAAGAGAGCTCCTTTATTGACAATCATCAGCCTTATATACCCTGCTACTTCCTACTCTCCATGGGGTCGGAGTACGGTCCTCAGGTTCCCATCTGCGTCCCAGCAGCTCAGCCAAACAGGAAGACCGCAAGCAAATCAGCAGAGAGCTTATTCTTGAAACAATGTTCCAGCAATAGTTATATCGTAAACATCCTGTGACTTACTGACCACAGGAAAAGAGGAAGGACAAAAGGGCACCTTAGGGCAACTTAGGGCAAACAGCCTATGCACAAGGCCTGTTCAGCGCCTGCTGCCAACAGTAATGGGCTCCAAAAAGCCAGCTCTTGCACCAGGATTGCTTGTAGCTCCATCCAGGCCTAGGGGCCTGTAAGCTCTGGCTGAGCCAGGGCCTGTAACCCCTGGCCTGTAAGGCCACCAATGGTTTTTTAAAGAATTCTTGCCATGTTGGTGCCAATTTTAGACAAATTTCTAAACAGTCTTATTAAATAAGAAACACGGAGCCTCATACAGAGGTATAAGCCGTAGAGATCAGAGCAATAGCCACCAACTAATCTTAGCGTACTACCTCACCAAAGCTTCCCAAGAGAGAGCTTCTTCCTGTCTAACCTGTGCCTTTATTGCCTTCTTGTTCTGTCTTCTCATTGGCTTAAGCCCATCCACATCACTTCTTTGTCACTGCCTGTCTATACAGACCTCCAGGTCTCTATGGTTGGTACTGGGATTAAAGGCGTGTGTCACCATGCTTGACTGTGTCCTTGACCACACAGAGACTCTGCCTGTCATGTGATCAGATTAGGGGCATGTGCTACCACCACCTGACTTCTGTTTATGGCTATGACCTCTGATCTCCAGGCAAATTTTATTTATTAATATACAAATAAAATATCACCACATCACCCAGAAAAAAATATCCCAAGAAAAAAGTAAATTGCTTTATTGGTATATTACATATAAAATTTCATAAGTCTTCCTAAATGTTTGTTTCTGCTCTTCTCTACAGACATATAACACAAATGGTCTTTATGTTGTCCTGGTTCAATTAAAAATTACAGTAGGCTTTGGAGTTGGAGAATGACTCTCTCTTCACTAAACCCAAGCATGCTTGTTAAAAGAAAATGTAAAATCTCTGTATCATGTCAGAAGAGCCATCTGATATGGGACAGAAGAAAACCAAAAAGTAAGGGACTATTCTATTGCCACTAATCTCGTAATTCTTTGGTTCTATTTTAATTCTTTAAACTTTTCTTAAGGTATGAATTTTATATCAAAATTTACAATATTTACATATTAACTTTTGTCATGATATTAATTGACATATAGAGTACTAATTAATTTTAGAAAAAAGGCTTTATCTAGCTGCCTGTACATGTTTTTGTGTTGGAATCTCTCTCAGTTTTCTGTACGAAATAATGACCATGCCTAACAGTGACTTTGAAGTCTCCAAAAAGATGATGAGACCCCACAACAATGATTCTACATGAACAATAATAGTACCACAAGCTGACAAACATCACCCAAAGATCAACTTTGGACTACAAACTGCTCAGGATGATTTTGAGATGGCTAGCTGAGATGATCCAGCCTCACAGACTACTTGAGCAAGGACTTGAGCTAAGCCCTGCACTTTCACATTATGCAGAGATTGGACAACAAATGATATAGCTAACTTTCCCAGGACTTGACTATTAACCCAAAATTTTTCTTTTCAGGATCTCCTAAAGATGCCTTTGCCCCCAAACATCAGGAAGTAATTTTAAGAATACGACACCCCATTCCCACACACTCCCAAGAGGTGGGGTGGGTGGTTTGGTCTTTCAATGGGTTTTGGAAAATTGTCATTGTTTAAGATGGTTGGCTACAAGTTGTTATTGTTAATGGTCAGGAAAAAGGCTAAACAATGGAGATTAGATTTAAGGTTCTTGTTTGGAAAAAAAAGAAAAAAGAGGATATAGATAAGAGGTAGATTATTGAAACTACTCTGAAAAAAAGATATAGAAATGATCAAATAAAGGGTAGATTATTGAATCTACTCTGAAAAGAAAAAAGAGAGGATATAGATATGATATAGATAAAACGGTAGGTTATTGAATCTACTTTTAAAGGCAACTACTAGTTTTAAATGTTTTACATTAGATTGGATTTTTGTATATTGTATACAAATTATGTATATTGCTACAAATTTGAGATTGATTTATATAGATATGATAAGATAAAAAGGTAGATTATTGAATCTACCTGTAGAAAACTACTAGTTTTAAATATTTTATGTAGGATTTGATTTCTGAATATTGTATACAAATTATGTATATTAATACAAATTTGAGGTTGATTTTGTTGGAAAATATTGTACATATATTTCTAATCTTGTTCAAGATGTTGTACCTATACAGTCCATTTAACAATGTAATGCCATTTGCTAATCCTTAAAAGTTATTATTACCAACTATTTGGATATAAAGAAATGAAAGTTAGTAGTTAGTCATTACAATCGAACTTGTCATATTAGGTATGTTTTCAAGGTCAAACAGGGATATATTTTAGATAGACAGGTCATCTTCAAACCCTTCAGAGATCTACAGAATATGGCATTTAAGATGTTTTAAGAACATAGATTATTTTTCTTTTTTTGTGACTATGAGACATATCTGCTCTTGGCAGCACCAATCTACTTCAGAGAATGTGATGGGCATTGAATAAACTCCATATAGAGTTTACTTTTACTGTGGCAAAAGTTAGCCACTGGGCAAGAAATTGCCCTTGCATTGACTGTTGACAGTATGCTGTCTAAAATGGACAAGCAGGGCACAAAACCAAGGACTGATGATCCTTGCCAAGACAAGGTAGGAAGGGTCTTTAGAAAATCCTGCTTCACAAATGAGTCTGTCAGATATGCTAAATCTGTAGGTTGAAGATGATGTCCCAACATTGCAGAGAAACCTCAGGTGACTGTCCAGGCAGCTGGCTGTTTCTGTCATAACACATTTTTTGGAAGTCACTTGTTTGCACTTCTTGTTTTACTAGGTAATATTATTTCCTTCATGGGTCTTTGAGGGAGTTGAAGATTATATAGTTATAGTTTTTCTTGTTAATAATTTGGAAAAGAAACCTACTAAAGAGGTGTAAAGTGTGTAAATTTAAAAGACATCAAAAGATAGTTTTCTGTTGGTAATAGGATAAAAAGTGAACTAGGTACATTTTGGACTCACCAAAATAGGATAGATAATGGAATATTTTTTGCTGAATTTGTCGAATGCAAATGGACTAGACATTGTTGATGTATTTATTGCTTGTATATATTGTATATAGTTATTTTACTTATTGCATATAGTTTTTCTTATACTAGTAATGACTTTTTTTATTTAGACAAAAAAAGGGGAAATGTGGTGATATTTTATCTGTGTCCTTCAATAAAGTTATCTGAAGATCAGAGGAAAAAGTCAGAAACTATAATAAACATAGAAGTCAGGTAATGGTAGCACACGCCTTTAATCCTATCACTCAGGAGGCAAGGATCTGTCTGGATCTCTGTGAGTTCAAGACCACACTGGGAACAGAACCAAGTGTGGTGGCACACACCTTAAATTCCAACACTAGTTAACCATAAAGGTCTGGAGCTCTGTACAGATAGACAGTAAGTGACAGAACTAGGCTGGAAGAGGAAGCGATGTAACTGGGTGGAGAGGAAATAAGATGGCAGAACAGAAAGGCATATAGGTACTGGTTTACAGGAAGTAGGACTCTTTGGCAGAGGATCTACAAGCTGGTAAGAATGTGGCTGGCTTCTTTCTGCTTTTCTGATCTCTCAGCTTTTCATCCCAATATCTGGCTCTGGGTTTTTTTATTTAATAAGACCTTTTAAGATTTGAGTTACAAGATTTTATTAATTGTTAGGATACAAAATAGGTCTACAAAAAATTAAACCCCCAAAGGTACAAATTGCGAGAGATCAATTATGGACTCTTAATAACTTTCAAAAATTATTTGGAGACATTTCCTATCCAAGGACTACTGTTGGGGTAAAAAAATGATGAACTGAATAATTTGTTCAAAATATTAGAGGGTGACAAGGACTTAAATAGTCCAAGAGAATTATCAGCTCAAGCTGAGAGAGAATTGCTTTGGTGGAAAAGAAAATACAGGATGTACATGTGGATCATATGGATCCGAAGCTTGATTGCATTTTGGTTATTTTACCCTGTAAGCATTCTCCTACAGGAATTTTAATGCAGAGGGAAGATATTATATTTGAATAGATATTTCTACCAAATAAACAGAGTAAAAATTAAAAATTTATGTGGAAAAAAATCTTTGAGTTGATTTTAAAAGGAAAATTGAGACTTCATGAATTAACAGGAATAGACCCAGCAGAAATTGAAGTACCTTTAAGTAATGATGATATTGACAAGTTATGGGAAGAAAATGAACCTTGGCAAAGAGCTTGCAGTAATTTTTTGGGAGAGATTAACAACAAATATCCCAAAAGCGATAGAATTCAACTTATAAAGAGAGCTAACTGGATCCTGCATTGCACTGTATGGGAAACACCCATATCTGGAGCCCCTATGTTTTATACAGATGCAAAGAAACAAGGAAATACAGGTTACAAATTAGAAAATTTAAGCAAAGTGGTTCAAAGTCCTTATAATTCAGTTTAAAAATCAGAATTATATGCTATTCTGATGGTATTAATGAATTTTTCAGAACCTCTCAACATAGTAACTGACTCTCAGTATGCTGAAAGAGTGGTCTTACATATTGAGACTGCAGAATTCGTCCCTGGTGAGTAAGAATTAACTTTGTTATTTATTCAGTTACAAGAAATAATCAGGAATAGGAAGCATCCCTTATATATAACTCACATTTGATCCCATACGGGTCTGCCAGGCCCTCTAGCACAAGGTAATGATGAGACTGATAAACTATTAATAGGAAATGTGCTGGAGGCCTCATAATTTCATAAAAAAATCATGTCAATAGTAAGGGTTTAAAAAAGGATTTTTTCATAACCTGGCAAGAAGGCAAGGAAATTATAAGGAAATGTCCTACTTGTTCTTTTTACAATCAAACTCCACTACCAACAGGATGTAACCCAAAGGGTACTCATAGGAATGAAATTTGGCAGATGGATGTGTTTCATTTTGCAGAATTTGGAAAACTGAAATATGTACACCACACCATTGATACCTATTCAGGATTTCAATGGACAAATGCTCTGAGTTCTGCAAAGGCTGATTCTGTAATGACGCATTTGCTAGAAGTTATGGCCATCATGGCTATACCAGCACAAATCAAAACTAACAATGCTCCAAACCACAGAGTAGGCACAAAAAAAATTTCTGAAGAGAACCATGACCATACCTAACAGTGACTTTGAAATCTCCAAAAAGATGATGGGATCCCACAATGATGATTTCACATGGACTATGATAAAGCCATTAAGCTGATTAATACCACCTAGAGATTGGCTTTGGACTACAAACTACTCAGGAAAATTTTTAGATGGCTAGTTTAGATGATCCAGCTTCATAAACTACTCAAGAAAGGACTTGAGATAAGCTCTGCACTTTCCCATTATGCAGAGACTGGACAAATGATATAGCTAACCCTCCCAGGACTTGACAATTAACTCAAATTTTTTCTTTTCAGGATCCCCTAAAGATGCCTTTACCCATTCTTCAGTTGAAGGGCATCTAGGTTGTTTCCAGGTCCTGGCTATTAGAAATAATGCTGCTATGAATATAGTTGAGAATGTGTTCTTGTGGTATGATTGAGCATTCCTTGGGTATATACCCATGAGTGGTATAGCTGGGTCTTGACGGAGGTTGATTCCCAATTTTCTAAGAAAGCACCATACTGATTTCCAAAGTGGCTGTACAAGTTTGCATTTCCACCAAGAGTGGAGGAGTGTTCCCCTTGCTCCACATCCTCTCCAGCATAAGCTGTCTTCAGTGCTTTTGATCTTAGACATTCTGATGGGTATAAGATAGTATCTCAGAGTTGTTTTGATTTGCATTTCCCTGATGATTAAGGATGTTGAGCAATTCCTTAAATGTCTTTCAGCCATTTGAGCTTCTGTTGAGAATTCTCTGTTTAGCTCTATAGCCCATTTTTTAATTGGACTGTTGGGTATTTTGATGTCTAGTTTCTTGAGTTTTTATATATTCTGGATATCAGCCCTCTGTCAGATGTGGGGTTGGTGAAGGAAGGTCTTTTCCCATTCTGTAGGCTGTCTTTTTGTCTTATTTACCGTGGCCTTTGCCCTACAAAAACTTCTCAGTTTCAAGAGGTCCCATTTATTAATTGTTTCTCTCAGTGTCTGTGCTACTGGTGTTATATTTAGGAAGTGGTCTCCGGTGACAATGCATTCAAGACTACTTCCTACTTTTTCTTTTTCTTTTTCTTTTTCTTTTTCTTTTTCTTTTCTTTTTTTTTTTGAGACAGGGTTTCTCTGTGTAGTTTTGCACCTTTCCTGGAACTCGCTTTGGAGACCAGGCTGGCCTTGAACTCACAAAGATCTGCCTGCCTCTGCCTCCCGAGTGCTGGGATTAAAGGCGTGCGCCACCACCACCCGGCCTACTTTTTCTTCTATCAGGTTCAGAGTAACTGGATCTATGTTGAGGTCTTTGATCCACTTGGACTTAAGTTTTGTGCACAGTGACAGATATGGATCTATTTGCAGTCTTCTACATGTTGACATGGCTTTTTGGAGCCTGGAGCCTATGCTAGGACACTTTGCTCAGGCTTGGTGTAGGGAGGAGGGGACTGGACCTGCCTCGGCTGAGTCTACCAGGCTGGGCTGACTCCCCAGGGGAGATCTTGCCTTGAAGGAGGTGGGAATGGGGGGTGGATGGGGGGGAGGGCTGGGAGGTGGGAGGAGGGAGGACAGAGGAATCCATGGCTGATATGTGAAATTACATTAATTATAAAATAAAAAAATATGTATAAAGATGCCTTTCCCCCCAGACACCAGGAAGTAATTTTAAGAACATGATGCCCACATTCCCAAGAGGTGGGGTGGATGGTTTTTGGTCTTCAATGAGTTATGTATATTGTCATTGTTTTTGATGGTTGGTTAGAAGTTGTTATTGTTAATGGTCAGGAAAAAAAGCTAAACAAAGGAGATTAGAGTTAGCATTTTTTTAAAAAAAGAAAAAGTAAAAAGATGATATAGATAAGAGGTAGATTATTGAATTGACTATGAAAAGAAAAAAGAGAGAATATGTATATGATAAGATAAAAAGGTAGATTATTGATTCTACTTTTATAAAATAACTACTTGTTTTAAATATTTTACATTGGATGGATTTTTGTATATTACATACAAATTTTGTATTAGACTCACTAAAATAGGATAAATAATGAATTTTTTTGTCTGAATTTGTCAAATGTTAGTTGACTGGACATTGTTAATGTATATAATGGAGTTTTTTCTCTGAATATATCAAATGTTAATGGACTAGACATTTTAATGTAATTCTTGAGTGTATATATTGTATATACATATTGTTTTTATTGGATATAGTTTTTCTTATATTAGTTATAACCTTTTATTATTTTAGACAAAAAGGGGGAATGTGGTGATATATTGTATCCCCCAATTTATTGTGTACCCTAATAAAACTTATCTAGGGTCAGATAATAGAACAGCCAATAGATTAGCCATAGAGGCCAGACAGTGATGGTACACACTCTTAATCCTAGCATTCTGGAGGCAGAGATCCATGTGGATCTCTATGAGTTTAAGGCCACACTGGAAACAGAGCTAGGCATGGTGGCGCATACCCTTAATCCCAGCACTTGAGATCTCATATCTTTGCTTGGGAAACACACATGCCTTTAATCCCAGGATTTGAGATCTCATGTCTTTCTTGGGAAAGGCACATGCCTTTAATCCCTGGAAGTGATGGCATGAAGCAGAAAAGTATATAGGACATGAGGACCAGGAACTAGAGGCTTTTAAGCTTTTAGACTTTTAGCAGTAGTTCAGCTGAGATCCATTTGGGTGAGGACTCTGATGCTTTCAGTCTGAGGATTTGTGGAAACAGGATTGGATGAGGACTTGTTGAGGTGAGGTTGGCTGTGACTTGTTCTGCTTCTCTGATCTTTAGAACTCACTCCAATATCTGGCTCCAGGTTTTTATTAATAAAACCATTTAGCAATTTGCCTTGCATAAACATACTCAGCCAACTAACAGGATACAAAGTTAATACACAAAATTAGTAGCCTTTCCACATTCCAGAAGTTGGAAAGGCCTCCTGTGCTATTGGATTGGTAGGATTAATATTGTGAAGATGGACATATTATCAAAATTACTATAGATTTAAAGAAATACCCATCAAAATTCTATCAAAGTTATTCACAAAACTGAAAAAAAAACCAAAATTTATATGGACATACAAAAGACCCACGATAGCAAAAAAAAAAAATCCAGAAAAATATTAAAAATGGATGGAGGTATAACCATGCCTGATTTCCAGGTATACTGGAGAGCCATAGTCAAAAAGAAAAAGAAAAACAAAACAAAAACAGAATCCATAGTACTGGTATTAAAGCAGAGACAATGATCAATGGAATAGAACTGGGGACCCAGATATAAAGCAACAATTCTACAGCCACTTTTTGACAAAGAGGCTAAAAATATGCTTTGTAGAAAGGACTGCCTCTTTAACAAATAATGATGGCTAAACTGGATAGCTATGTGTAGAAAAGGAAATTAGATAAGCATTTCTCACCATTTAGAAAAAATCAACTTCTAGTGGATCAGGACCTTGACATAAGACCTAACACACTGGACAGAGGAGAAAGTGGGGAATTAGCTTCAACCATATGCAAAGACTAGAACTTTCTGAACAGAACACCAGTAGAATAGGCATTAAGACAACATGACATGGAATTTCATTAAACCAAAAAAAGCTTGTGCAAGGCAAAGGCAATTAAGTGAACAGGCAGCATATATAACAAGAAAATTATATATCTTACGGAGAGATAGTGCCTAGAATATAGAAACAACTAAAAATATTCTAAACATCAAGAAAATGAGTGAGTTAAATAAAATTTGGGTTATGGAACTAAATGGAGAGTTCTCAAAGATCTAAATGTAAAACACTGAAACTGTTAGAAAACATAGGTATTACCCTATGTGATAGAGGTGTAGGAAAGGACTTTCTCAATAGGACCCCATTTTTCCAGGACTTAAGGTCAACAATTAAAAAGAGGTACTTCAAAAAACTAAAAAGTTTCTGTATAGCTAAGGAAACAATTAACTCAGTGAAGAGGAGGCCACTGAATGTTAGAGAACTTTTGCCAGCTAGACATCTGACAGTGGATTAATAACAAGACTATATAAAAGACCTTAGAAAACAAAGTTAAAAATAAAAACATCCATTAAAAATGGGCCTCGGACCACACTAGTGGAAGCCCATGAACTGTGGACTGGTGGCTGTGGAGCCCCCATGGGACTAGACTAGGCTAGAACTGTCTGGGGGGCACCCACGCAGGGGATCGGGATCTGTCCCTGGTGCATGGGCAGGCTTCTGGGAACCCGGTGCCTGTGGTGTGACACCTTGCGCAGCCTTGGTGCAGTGGGAAGGGGCTTGGATCTGCCTAGGCTCAGTGTGCTGGGCTCTGCTGACTCCCCATGGGAGACTTTGATTTGGGGGATGTGAGGATGTGGGGTGGCTTGGGAGAGAGGGCTGGGGGTTGGGAGGAGGGAGGAGGTGGGACCTGTGGGTAGTACGTGGAGTGAGTAGAAAATTTCTTAATAAAGAAAAATGAAAAAAAAAGGGTCTGGGATCTGAACAGAGAGTTCTTAAAGGAAGAAAAATAACGAATAAGAAATATCTAAAAAAAAATTCATCATCTCTAACAATTAGGGAAATACAAACAAATCAAAACAACTTTGAGATTTGATTTTATTCATCAGAATGACAAAGACTAATAAGAAATACTACTACTACAAAAACAAAGCAAAACAAAACATTCCCAGAAAAACAGACAACAAATTTCGGAGGGCAAAGTGTGTAACAGAGAACCCTCATTTGTGATTGAAAGTGGTGTAGACACTCTGAAAATCAGTGTTGAGAATTCTCAGATAGCTAAATATAAATCTATTACATGACTGAACTATACCACTCCTTGACATATTCCCATTGCTTTAGTCTGAGTTTTATTGCTGTAAAGAGACACCATGGTCACAGCCACTCCTGTACAGAAAACACTTAACTGGGGCTGGCTTCCAGTTTAGAGGTGTAGTTCGTTATCATAGCAGAAAACATGGTGGTGTGTAGGCAGACATGTTGCTGAAGAGGTAGCTGAGAGTTCTACTTCTGGACGCACAGTCAGAAGAAAGAGACAGTGAGCCACTAGGACTGGCTTGAACTTCTGAAAACTCAAATCCCACCTCTTAGTGACACATTTCCTCCAATAAAGCCACACCTACTCCAATAAGGCCACACCTCCTAGTAATGCCACCCCCTATGGACCTATGGAGGGCATTATTTATTTAAACCACCACATCCCACCACCTGATTCTCATTGGCTTGTAAACATAACATAATGAAAAATGCATTTAGTCCAACTTTAAAAGTCCACATAATCTATCACAGTATCAGCACTGTTTAAAAATCCAAAGTTCAAAGTCTCTTCTGAGACTCATTCAGTCTCGTAACTGTAATCCCCTTTAAAATTAAAATGAAAAAAAAATCAGATCACATACTTCCAACATACAGTGGCACAGAATATATATTACCATTCCAATGGTGAAGAAAGGGAGCATAGTGCAGAAGTACCAGACCAAAACAAAACAAAAAACCAGCCGGGCAAACTCCAAACTCTGCATCTCCATGTCTGATGTCAAAGCGCTCTTCAGATCTCCAACTCCTTTCAGCATTGTTGACTACAACACACTTCTTTCTCTGGACTCATGCACTTCCTGTTAACAGTTCTCCTTGGCAGAGATCCCATGGCTCTGGTATCTCCAATGTTTTGGGGTGTCCAAGGCAATCCAGGTTTTACCTTCACAAATTCACACAATGGCCTCTCTAGGCCTCCACACAGGGACACCCCTGACACACGCCTGGCCTCAACAGTTTTCTTAGCTTTGAAGGGAGATTCCAAAACCCCTTTCTTTTATCCTTGCCTCTAAAGCCAGAACCATATTGCTAAAGCTGTCAAGTTTTGCTACTTGCTGGGGCTGGGATATAGCCTCCTTTTTCAAATACATTTTCACTGGCTTTCTGTTTTTGATGGTTTCCATCACTACCTAAGCTTGGCTCTTCTGTACCTCACTCTGTTGACCAGGCTGGCCTCAAACTCTGTAGTGCTGGGTTTAAAAGTATACAACACTACACCCAACACTAAATATTTAATTCCTTTTCACAAGTTGGATGCTTAGCTGGGTAGTAGCTTGCCCTGAGGTCACCACTCTCTTTATTTTATTTAACACCAGGCTTTTCTTTAATCTGTTTATCTCCTTGAACAAAGGACTTAGCAATTTTTCACTTCCTGGTGCCTCTTTTTCCCTCAAACTATATATTTTGTATTTTTCCTTGCTCAGCTTGCTCATTTTCTGCCCCGGCCAGTGGGGTCCTCAATGGGGACCTAAAGGGAAGGCTGGTGAATAAGAGGGACAAGAGACACAAAGAATGAGAGCAAGATAGGACGTTTGATCAAGCTCCAAAATTTTATTTTTTCTCTTAAGGCATATATAGGTAGGCAAAGGGGTTGCAAGCAGGAAGGGACTTAAATATGGGGATTGCAAGCAGGAAGGGACTTAATTATGGGCCATCAGGGAATGTTGCTCTGGGGGTTATCTATCTACTCTTGCCTAACTGCCTAATTGCTTAACTGCAGCTCATTCACCTGATATCTGAGAAGAGGTTCTGGTATTTGTGAGAAGAGGTTCTGGTGCTATGGAGACTTAAGCAAGGCCTAGATCTAAGAAAAGAGGAGAGAAGCTTAAATATGGCAGCATGTGTGTCAAGGGTTGCTTAGGCTTATGGCTCCCGTCATCTCCTCCCTTTTAATTATTTATGTAGGTCCAAGGTGGCGGTATTAATTCGCCTGGCGGTAATGGGCATTAACCAAGGAGGGGAAACATTGCCCTGATCCTCTCAGTTTATTATAGGTGTCTTTTGCTGGAGGAGGGGCCCTGGATGTATTTTCATCTTTAGACACCAACCCCTATGCAATCAGGGATATTCCTTGTGGGAGCCAGAGGCAGAAAGTTTGGTCCTCCCCCTGCAGTGCCATTGGCCTTGAACCTTTCTTGGTACCCAAGCTCTTCCCAAGTGGGGCAATCTTGCATGTGTCTGGGTTTTCATGCAGTTCCCCAAGGATAGTCATCGCCCAAAGGCTCCATGTGGCCTTGATCGGCAAGATCAAGCTGATGATAATGGACCTGTATAGGTTTTAATGCCAGGGAGTCTATTTGTTTTTTGATGAATTGGGTTAGCCTGCCAATTACAAAGGGACCCAAAGTTACGAATAACAAAATGCTGACTAATGGTCCTTCGAGAGGAATCAAAAGGGAGAACATGGATAATCTCCACCAGTCATCTGCCGCGGCAGAGAATGGCTGCTTGTGTAGCTCTAGGCTAGGTTTATGTAGCTTATTTATCTGGGTTTCTACCATTCCAGACTCATTAATATAATAACAACATTCTTCCCTCAGAAAAAGGCATGTCCCACCCTTTTCTGCTGTCAGCAGGTCCAAGGCCCGTGGGTTTTGTAGGGCAACCTGTGCAAGAGAGGTTAGCTGCCTCTGAAGGGAGGACAAAGACACTGCAGAAGCCTTAATTGCTATCTTAAGTTGTTCGGATAGGTGAGCCATTGTTATGAGGGAGTGACTCAGGGCTCCTCCTGCCAGGCTTGCAGAAACCAGAGAAGTGGCAAATTTCGGTCACAAGGGGCAAGAAGACAGCTCTTTTTTGCTTGAACTGGGGGACATCCCATCCCAAGAACTCCGCAGGGGTCCTGAGCATAAGTTGCGGTACCAGAGTGACAGGTAGGCAGAGCATGTCCTGTGAGATAGGGATGGTTAAATTTTTTGATAGAGTGCCATCGCACCAAAAGAAAAACCCAGGGTGAGCAAAAAGATGACTGGGTAATACGGTCTGATTGCAAGAGGGAAGGGGAACATTGGAAAAGCAAAAATCAAACTTGGAGCACCTGGGTCAAGAAACAAGGGTACTTCAGGGATGGGGCGGAAGCCATGGGAATTATCAGTGGTGGTGCAATTAAGGACCCTCAGCAGGGCCACTGCTATCAGGAGAGGATGCCCCAGGGCCGCACATAGGAAACACTGTGAGAGATTCCCAATACCAGTAACACTGGCAAACATAAGGCCTTCTCAGAGGAGGGAAAGCCAAGAAAATGGAGAGGAGGGGGATGATAGTTGTGTCTTTAATTTTTTTTCCTGTATAAGGATATTATAATGGACGGTAGATTGTACTTGTACATAAGAGTGCCAAATGTAAAGTCTGGAGCTAGGCCAGCTGGCCATTCGAATCATGTACATGGCTCCTTCTACTGGACTAGTCCATTGCAAGTCCCACAGGTCCCGAACCACTAGGGAATACCCTGTAAATGTCTTATAAAATTTAGGGCCATTCCATTCTCTCCCAGTTACCTGTCCCTTAGCAGGAGGAATGGCATCATGAATTTTGCAGTAAGAATAGGGGCATCCTATGCTTTCCTCCCTTCAATAAATTTTGCAATTGTGAACAGTCTGATTGTACAAAAAACAGATAGCAGGGGCCACCTTGTGAGGGGTTCTATGGAAATCAGTGAAGTTGAGTGAAATGGGATTCTGGCATCACTGCAAGGGGCAGTCAGTGGTAGCCAACAAGTGGCCAAAGGTCTGTGTCTTAGCATAATCAGTATAATTTTTGGTCAAATAAAAGTGCCATGCAAACAGGGATGTGGCGACCAGTCTCTGGTCCTGATAAGAAGGTACATGCAGCAGCAAGATCCAGAGTATCTAGGGAGATTCTCCCAGTTTTTTTCTTCATCAGCATCTGTAAAAAAGGAGAATGAAAGGAGAACGACCTCAGGGTCTATCCTCTTCCCTGGGTGACTGGTTAGTGTTGACTTGCTTTAGGAGTCGTTCTGGGAGCCATCTGGGCGCCCCTTCTTGGTCATCATAAATATAAGTGGGTCCACGGCCCCAAATGAGAACTGGGTTGGGTCCTTTCCATTGAGAGGTCAATGGATCCTTCCACATTACCATAGCATGGCCTCTATGTGTACTGGGATGCCATAGGCAATCAGCAGCGGTTTTGCCATTTTTTATCCAGGTTAAGGAAATTAAGGACAAATAAGGCATGACTAAGAAGGTTCCTGGGGCTGCCCTTAATGACATGAAGGTCTCCCCTTTTGAGTTTCTGTAAAGTGGCTTTAAGTGTTTGGTGGGCCTGCTCCACAATGCCCTGTCCTTGAGGGTTATACAGAATGCCAGTGACATGTTTAATTTGGAGCCACTGGAAAAAGGACTGAAAATTTTTTCCGGTATATCTCGAGCCATTATCAGTTTTTATGACTTTAGGTTTTCCTAATACAGAGAGACACTGAAGAACATGGGAAATGACATTTTTGGAGGCCTCTCCGGCTTGGAGTGAGGCAAAGATAAAGCCTCTGAACATATCAATCATGACATGTATATACTTAAGCTTATCAAACTCAGTTAGATGAGTAACATCCATTTGCCAAATCTCATTGGGGATTAAGCCCCTAGGATTAACCCCCAGATGTGGAACAGGTAGGGAAATAGTGCAGTCGGGTCAGCCCTTTACAATCTCACGAGCCTGTTCTCGGGTGATTTTAAAAAGCAGGTGAAGGGAATGGGCATTCAAGTGATGAAGAGAACGCACCTGGGCAGCCTAAGAAAGGGAACCTACAGGTGGGCGGTGGTGGCACACGCCTTTAATCCCAGCACTTTAATCCCAGCCAGGTGGATCTCTGTGAGTTCGAGGCCAGCCTGGTCTACAGAGCAAGATCCAGGAAAGGCGCAAAGCTACACAGAGAAACCCTGTCTCGAAAAAACCAAAAAAGAAAGGGAACCTACAAGGACTGGGAAGGCCAGCTGAGTAGCCGCATCAGCCAAGGCATTTCCCTCAGCCAAAGGGCCAGGTAGTTTTAGGTGAGCTCGAAGGTGTCCAATGAAAAAGGGGTGTTGTTTGGCAGAAACTAATGACCGAAGCTGGAGGGAAAGTGGGGCTGCATTGGTGGAAGGCTTAATAAAGGGGACTGTCTCCAGTAGGGGGACGGAATGGGCTACATAGGCTCTGTCTGTATACAAATTAAAGGGTTTGGAACTTAATAATTGAAATACCCGTATAACCACATAGTTCTACAAGCTGTGCAGAGGAGCAGGGGAAAGGGCAAGAGGTCACTTTGCCATCTATGACATAGGCAGCAGTCCTGTTGGCTGAACCATCTGTAAAAACCAAGGATGCCTCATTCAAGGACTGGGGGGATGTTATATTGGGAAAGACAAAAGGGTGAATCCTTGCAAACTGTAGCAGGGGATCGGCGGGGTAATGGTTATCAATTGTTCCAAGGAACGAGGAACAGGCAATGGGTCATTCATCTGTAGTTTGTAATAACCAATCCAGTTGCTCCTGGGTATAAGGAACAATCAGGGAGTCGGGATCCTTTCCAAAATATTGGCGACTCAATTCTCTCCCTTTAACTATTAGCCTAGCCACCAGGGATGGATAAGGGGCCAGAACCTTGGTAGGAGAGGTCGGCAAATGCACCCAAAGCAGGGGTAAAGACTTGTTGCCAAAACACTCCGGTAGGGGCATGGGGTGTGGCAAACACGGCATAAGGCAAGGGTTCAGAGTAGGAAATGCAGAAGGCTGTTTGATCTCGAATGGCCTTATTTACTAATTAAGGGCAGTTCTGCTGTTGGTGTTAGCTTTTGACAGACGAGGGATTGGGACTGCCTTTTAGGATGTCAAAGAGGGGAGTCAGTTTTTCCATGGTAAGTTTTAGATAGGGTCTGAGCCATTGGATATCCCCTATCAGTTTTTGGAAATCATTTAGGGTCTGAAGGTGAGAAGTCCTTAGCTGGTCCTTTGGGGTCAGGACTTTTTGTTGAAAAAGCTCAAACCCCAAATAGAGGCAAGGATCGGCCAACTGAACTTTATCAGGGGCTATCTGCAGTCCCCGAAGTGAGAGTATGGGACAACTCCTGATAGCATTGAAGGAGCTGGGTGTTATCTGCACCTGCAAGCAAGATATCGTCCATGTAATGAACGATATAAATGTGGAGCCATCTGGCTCTGAGGGGATCAACGGCCTGAGCTACATATTTTTGACCGAGCATGGGGCTATTGGCCATTCCCTGTGGCAGGACCTTCCACTGAAAATGGGGCATAGGGGCCTGAAAATTAATCCTAGGTATGCTAAAGGCGAAGTGCTGTTTATCTTCCGGATGTAAAGGGATGGTAAAGAAACAATCTTTTAAGTCAATAACTATTTTATGGTACCCTGTAGGGATGGCTACTGGGGAGGGCAGGCCAGGCTGCAAAGCCCCCATAGGAACCATAGTCTTATTTATGGTTCTAAGATCTTGTAATAGCCTCCATTTTCAGATTTTTTTTTATAACAAAGATGGGAGTATTCCATGGAGAACTGGTAGGTTCAATATGACCCGTGGCAAATTGTTCCTGCACTAACATTAAGGCAGCTGCGATCTTATCATCAGTTAAGGGCCATTGATCAACCCACACAGGATTGGCGGATTTCCAAGTGATTTTATCTGCGTGGGGTACAGGAATGTCAACGGCCATTAATGTAAATTTTGAGAGGGTGATGGGTCTGGTTCCAACATGGAACCCAGTCCTGCTCTATCATTTTTGAGGGTGACGGAAATAGGAGTCTTAATCCCCTGTGAATGTTTTTCTAGTCCTTTGCCAGGAAGGTAGCCTTGTTTAAGCATTTGATGGGTGATGACCTCATTGGGGCTACACATGATGACATTCATTTGGGCAAGGATATCTAGACCCCAGAGGTTGATAGGCAAGCCTGTAACAGCACAGGGCAAAACAGTCCCAGAGTTGCCCTCTTCGTCGGTTCATCTGAGAACCTGAGAGCTCTGTTGAGGGTTGGAGGTTTGGCCAATACCTTTAAGGTAGGTCAAGGATGGGGTGAGAGGCCACAAGGTGGGCCAATCTTTTTCTGAAATGGCAGTGGCATCAGTGCCAGTGTCTAAGATATCCTGGAAAGATTTTCCATTTAATTTCAGAGTAAGTAAAGGCTACTCCAGGGAGACCTGATGCATCCAGTAAGCCTCAGAGGAGCCCGGACCGGCATCCTGTCGAGCAAATTTTTTGTACCTGGCATTAAATTGTTAGAGGGGGAGCCGCAGCAGCCGAGCAATGCGGGTTCCTGGCTGGAGGGAAATAGTGCCAGAACCCGAGGAGGCAAGAATCTTTATTTCTCCTGTGTAATCATTGTCAATGATCCCAGGAAAAACTTGAATCCCTTGGAGGGAAGCGCTGGCTCTGCCAATAATGAGACCAAAGGTGTCCTGAGGCAGGGGCTCGTGCACACCGGTGTTAAGGAGTTGGGTTCCCATTTTAGGGGTTAATATTGATTGATTGGGTGGAGGAACAGAGGTCCAGCCCTGTGCTCCCTGCTGTAGCCTGCCAGAGGTCTGAGATGGATTGTGTGGGTCGGGGAGAGGGTGCGGCTGGGTGGGGGGGGGGGGACAAACCTTAAACACCCCCCCACCCCCCACCCCTCCACCCCCGCTTGTCCTCTGGGTAGGGGCCACGGGCTGGCCCCTCTGGAAGTTTCCCTGTTGCTTGGGAGGCAGGGGTTGATCTTGCACATCCGTTTTTGACCGGCATTCAGAAGCCCAATGTTTGCCCCAGTGCGGGCACAGACGCTGGGGGGAGGGTGCTCAGCTCTAGGAGCTATACATTCCCTGGAGAAATGGCCCAGTTGTTTGCAATTAAAACAGGCCTTGGGATGGATGGCTGTCCCTGTTGGCTTCGTGAAGGGTGGGACCAATGGCAAGGCCCATGGCATGGGCAGCACCAACCCCAGAGCATAGCCTTATGTAATCAGAGATGTCTGACCTAGCAAGGTGTGGGCAAATGGCAGCCTAACAGGCGGGGTTGGCTTTCTCCAAGGTCAGATGTTTTACAAAGGTGCTTTCGCTTTCACCACCGCCTACGAGCCGTTCAGCGGCATCAAAATCACTATAAGGCTCATCTGGTCCTTGTCTAATTTTAGCCAGGGAGGTGGTAAAGGTCCCTTTTGGGGGCAAGTGTTTCCAGGCTTTAAGTCCTGCATGCTGAATCTGTTAAAAGGCCAGGGGCGCAGCGAGCTTGGGTTTCATTTTTTTCATAGGGACTATGACCTAGGAGTTTTTTTGGAGGATGTTTTTTTCAGCATTGCGTTGGGCCATCTCCCTACAATTTTCAACAAAATCAGTTTTCCATAAGACGTAATCTCCACCTGTAAGTGCAGCTCGAGCCAGGAAGTACCAATCGTTAGGGGTAAGCCAACGATCGCTCAAGTTCTCCAAAAGGGCCAGAGTATAGGGGGCTGTAGGGCCGTAACTTATGACCGCTGCTTTGAGCTCTTTTAGATGCTTTAGGCTGAGGCGTCTGTATTTTTGGGTATTTTGTTCCTCCATTTTGTCTGTGTCTGAGGCTGAGCCTTCAGACTGAGCTTCCTCGAGCTCAGAATTCTCTCGGTGGGAGTCAACTTCTTCTTCCCCTGATGCCTGAAGGGCAGAAGGTGCTGGGGTATTCTCAGAATCTTGGGCGGGGTCAGCCCTGCTACAGGTGACCGGAAAAGTGAATAGGGTCCCTTTGTCTTTAAACTTATTTTTAGATTTTATTTTTGGATCAGAGTTTGGCAGAGGGGGACATGCATTTGAAGTTTCCCCCAGGGAAAGGGTGCTTAATTCCGCATCCACCTCTCGGAGTTCTTTAATTAGCTGTAAGTGTTCCCGTTTTTGTTGAAGGACCTCTCTTAAGGAGGAGACCTCTGTCAACAGGTGGCTTTTGACTTTTTCAAGGAGGTGGAAGGCAGAATCCCCATCCAAGACAGGAGCACAAAAAGAGGAGGCAGTGACTGCGGCTGAGGGCCGGGCTACAGAAGAGGAATTATAGGGCGGGGGTTTCGTGGGGAAGGAGGACAGGGAGGGTGGCCAATCGGGACTATTATATCTCATCACCTCCAACTCCAATGAGGCCTCTTCTTCAGGGGTAAGGTCATCATCAGGATTTTTTAGGGAGGGATAAATATGTTTGGGGTTTTTAGGAGTTTTAAGGTCCTTATTTCCTAAAGGTAGAGGGTCAGGTTTAGCTGTCTCAGGTATATCGATGGTAATGGAATGGCAGACTGATGGTAGATGGGAGGCACATTTGAGAGTCTGTTCTCCCGTTTCTATTAATTTCTGCGAGTCTGGGGAATTAATATAAACCTTTAGGATATCATTTATCAAGTTCCAATAAGAAAAGGCCTGAACAGGCACCTTCTCAGGGCCAAAAGTTTGATAATAATCTCTTAAACAATTCCCTTTTTGTTTCCATCTTTTTTCATCTATAGTTCCCTCTTGAGGAAACCAAGGACAAATGTCTCCAATATAGTCAAAAAAATTTTTAAGATTCTTTTTCTTTTCTTTTTTTTTTAACTTATTTTATTTTATTTTACAATATAATTCAACTTTACATATCAGCCATAGATTCCCCCTTTCTCCCTCCTCCCCCCGGCCGACCCCCCATTTCCATCTCCTCCAGGGCAAAGACTCCCCCGAGGGTTGAGATCAAGCTGGTGGACTCAGCCCAGGCAGGTCTAGTCCCCTCCTCCCAGGCTGAGCCAAGGGTCTCTACTAAGCCCCAGGTTTCAAACAGCCAATTCATGCACTGAGCACAGGACCCAGTCCAACTGCCTGGATGCCTCCTAAACAGATCAAGCCAATCAACTGTCTCACCCATTCAGAGGGCCTGATCCAGTTGGGGGCCCCTCAGCCATTGGTTCACAGTTCATGTGTTTCCATTCGTTTGGCCACTTGTCCCTGTATTCCATCCATCCCTGGGAACTAGATGCAGATATCCACGGTCAGGCCCCGGGTGGAGCTCTGGGAGTCCAATTGGTGAGAAGGAGGAGGGTTTATGTGAGCAAGATCCTTTTTCTTTACCCTAGTTCCTCATGTCTTGAGAGATTCTTTCAAACCCAAAATAAACAGGTCCTGTTTACTAAATGCTTGTCCCATGGTGAATCACTCACCTTGCGTCGACACCAAATGTCTCTCCTCAGATCTGTCTCATGGGAGGGTGGTCCCATTGCGATCTCCTCGACGGAGATCATGACCAAATGCGCTTCGGTGGTCCAATGTCAGCCAGCTTGCCTGGGTGCCACGTTTGCGGAGCCCCTCATGGCTTCAGCCCCATCGTTGGGCTCCAGGTGCCCTGGCCAGCAGGGTCCTCAACGGGGACCTAAAGGGAGAGCCCGCGAATGAGAGGGACAAGAGACACAAAGAATGAGAGCGAGATAGGATGTCTGATCAAGCTCCAAAATTTTATTTTTTCTCTTAAGGCATATATGGGTAGGCAAAGGGGGTTGCAAGCAGGAAGGGACTTAAATATGGGGATTGCAAGCAGGAAGGGACTTAATTATGGTCTGTTCGGCCATCAGGGAATGCTGTTCTGGGGGTTATCTATCTACTCTTGCCTAACTGCCTAATTGCTTAACTGCAGCTCATTCACCTGATATCTGAGAAGAGGTTCTGGTATTTGTGAGAAGAGGTTCTGGTGCTATGGAGACTTAAGCAAGGCCTAGATCTAAGAAAAGAGGAGAGAAGCCCAAATATGGCAGCATGTGTGTCAAGGGTCACTTAGGCTTATGGCTGCCATCAATTTTCACTATAGATCTTATAAGAGTGAACACTAACAGCCACATACACAGCTAATGCCAGGTGTTTGGGTTGTCTGCCAAAGCTTTTCATCCATAAATATTCAATTTAGCTTCAGGCAGATTTTTTAGACAAGGGAAGAAAGCAGCCACATTCTTCACCAAAATACCACAAGAATGATTTCTAGGCCACATATTAATATCTTCTCTTCTGAAACCTCTTGATCCAGGCCCCCACAGTTCAAAACACTCTCATCACCACTCTCTGCCATGCTCCTACTTGTATGGCCCATTAAGAACCACTTAAAGTATTCAGCTGTTTTTATAATCCAAAGGCCCAAGGTCCACAGTTCTCCAAACAAAAGCATGGTCAGGCCTATCACAGAAATACTCCATTCCCTAGTACCAACTTCTGTCATGGTTTGGATTTTATTGCTGTGAAGAGACACCACAGTCATGGCAACATTTATAAAGGAAAACATTTAATTAGGGCTGGCTTATGGTTGAAAAGTTTAGCCCATTATTGTCAGGGTGAGAAGCATGGCGGCATGCAGGCAGAAATGACGGAGACACAGCTGTCAGTTCTACTCTGGTTTTGCAGGCAGCAGGAAGAGACAATGAGCCACTAAGCTCAGGACTTAGGCCTGAGCTTCTAAGATCTCAAAGCTTACACACTAGTGACCTACTTCTTCCAATGAAGCCACATCTATGCCAACAAGGCCTCACCTCCTAATAGTGCCACTCCCTATGGACCTATGGGGGCCATTTTTATTCAAACCACTGCACCCACAGACTCAACATCCTATCCACAGATACTTGCTTAGCTGTGTTCATTACTGTTCTATTCACAGCAGTTAAGAAATGAAAACAACTCAGGTATCCTTCAAAAGATTAACAGAAAATAAAAATATTGTACATATTCATTATGGAATAATATTCAGCTATAAAGAAAATGAAATTATGAAATATGTAGGTAAATGGATAGAAAGAGAAAAATCATATTGAATGAGGTAAACCAGACCCAGAAAGACAAGTAGTATATATTATCTCTCATATATATTCTAGTCTTTTATTTTGTGATATATGTGTTTCATTTGGACTACACATAGAGGTCAGGAGATTAGTAAGGATCCATTATTGGGGGACAAATGTCAAGTGAATGGGGATAGAACACAGGAGACATGAAGGAGGAAAGAAAAATAATGGAACAGGAAGGGTTAAATGGGGCACGGGTGGGAAGCTGGTAGAAGAGCACCTTTGGGAGAGATAACTGACACTAAGGACATTTAAAAGCTCTATGGAAACCTACTACTGCAGACATGTACCTACATAAAAGGAGTTGAAATGGAGTTGCCTACCACAGGGGGACAATACATTTCCAAAATACCAGGGCTGACAATTGAAAGAGCCCCATGCCAGAGGCTGGGGAGATGGTTCTGCAGTTATCAGCACTTGCTGCTCTTGAAGAGGACCCAAGTTCAGTCCACAGAATACACAGGCTGGCTCACAATCATCTGAAAGTCCAGTTCTAAGAGATTTAATATCTACTCTTAACTCCTTAGGCACAAGCCATGTACATGGTCCACAACATACAGGTGGCCAAAGCACTCATACACACAAAATAAAAAAAAAAAAAACAACTAAAATCTCAATGTAATGTTTAGGATACATCATTGTAAGTTGTGTTTCTCATAGACCTCCCCAAACACTTCAAACTATTGCCAGCATGCTTAGGTACCTGTTAGAGCTTGAAGGGAAGACATTGTTGAAAAAAGAACACTGTTGAGTCTCAGAACATGAGAAACACAAGCTGACACTGACCTGAAACTTCATCCTGACTTGTTATCTTTCATAGTGCTGGAAGGTGCTAAGTATGATATCAGGGAATAAAAGTCAACAACAGTCTTATCCTGTTGAGAACACTGTGAGCAACAATAATGATTGGCTTGGCCAGATATGCCTATCTGTGCAATGATGGCATGAGTTTTATGGGAATAACCAAACACTTTATGATTGGAATTAAAGCCTACTTTAAAAGATAAAACTCATGCCTTGTACTGCCAACTATGCCCCCAATGCATGGCTGCACAAGTCATAGAAGGGAGCACATACTAATATTATTTTGCTAAATAGATACAGTAATAAACTACTTCCTAAGTTCTTACTTTTATACTCACTGATTAGGTCATCTTTCAACTCTTATCAGGGAAGCTTATTTTCTAGTAGGTGACAGTAACGTAAGTGGTTAACATGCAGAGAATCAGAGACTGTGGAGTGCTCAGCTCTAAATGAGACAGCTTTATCAAAAACCCCATCCCCCAGGCTCAAGGATCATTATGGAAAGGGAGTAGAAAGATTGTCAGAAACAGAGATAGTAGATATCTGAAGTGAAACTGTCTTCGTTGCGCATTGCGTGAAAATGTTGCATACATGAACCCAGAACAGATGTGAATACATACTCAAGCATTTCACAAGATCAAATCAGGCCCCAACATGAAGGGAGGAAGGGCTCATGAAGTTTCATCTGTAGCTGGGGAGCTATTAGCAACTGACTGTTGGCAGAATGAGAATATATGTTCTTCAAGGAAGTGATGCCAGAAAAGATACACAAACTCCAGTAAATGGCCCTACCCTCATGTCCATATAGGTGCACTCAGTAGATTCATTGAGTTTAAAAACAAAGCATAGGAAGTCAGCAAGGAAAAGTGATGGGAAAATATGGGGGAATTGGAGCAGAATGATTGCTGGTTGGATTCGATCCAAATACATTATCGACATATGTGAAATTCTTAAAAATGAATTTAAAATCTTAAAACATTTCACAAATTATTTTGATTTAAATCATTTCACTAGTTATCTATGAAAGTATTTTAATAAGGGTGAGAAAATTTAAAGTGGAAGGCAATATGAAAAATATTTTTTGATGTAAGCAAATGAGTCACTAGACATAAAAATCCCAGGGATAGCCAGCCAAAGCAGTGCTAAGAAAATAAATCTGATGGGAAGTATTGTCAATGTTTAAATTTCAAATCTTACTGCAGAGTCATAGTAATAAGAACAGAACCAACCATACAGAGACAAATCAGAAACACAGATTCACGGGATAGAGCAGAGGACAGAACTAGAACTGTAGGTTTTCCTTCAAGATGCCAGAGAACACACACAGGAAATTAAACAGCATTTCAAGTAGATGTTGCCGGGAAAACTGGATTTCAACATGACGAAGAAAAAGCAAAATGAAACAACCCCCTCACCCCCATCCCTTATTCTGCACAAAGTACAACTCCAAATGCATTAAGGAACTAACATAAGACCTGAAACAATGAAACTACTGCCAAATGGGGATTAGGCTTCAATTCGTAGGCAGAGTCTAGACTTTCTGGACTCCAGTAGTGTGGGAAATAAGATGAACAATTGACAAATGGCACCTGTGTACAGAAGAAAACTGTTCAGTGAGACGAGTCAGCCCACATAACAGGAGAAATCTTTATCAGCTTTTCATCCATCTACCCGAGAATTAGTGTTGATAATTCATAAAGAGAGCTGAAAACAGAATAAAACAAAAATAACATAAAGAAAATAAACATCTCAGTCAAAATGTGTCATTGAGTGTTTGTGGGGTAGCTGGAGAGATAACTCTGCAGTTAAGAGCACTTCCTGCTTTTTCAGAGGACCCAGGGCTCATAATCATTCATAAATCCAGGTCAAGGAGGATCTGATGCCATCCTTTCTTCTAAAAACACCAGTATACATATGGCATATACACATACATGTACACAGACGCAGACACACACACACATATACATACAAACAAAACACTCACACATATAAAATAAAATAAGTAAAGTTTAAAAGTTTAAAAAATGGGCCTTGGATTGAACAGAAAATTCTTCCAAGAAGAAATACAAATGGCTAGTGGACAGTTAAGTAGTGCTTGTCACCAGGAAAATGCAGATTAATACTTTAAGATTTGTCTCACCCCAGTCAGAATTATCTTCCTTGGGAATACAAATAACAATTGCTTCTGTTTAGGGGGCTATAAGAGAAGCCTTATTCAGTGTTGGTGGAAGTGTAAACTACTGTTATCATTTTAGAAATTGGCCTAGAGGTTTCTAAAACAAAAACAGAAAGAGAACTAGTATGTGGCCCAGCTACAGAACTCCTGAGCATACATGCACCTGTACCTTATCCTACTACAAAGATGCTTACACAACCATGTTCATTGCTTCTCTGCTCCCAATAGCTAGGACACGGAATGGACGTAGAAGCCAACCAGTACATGAATGGACTAAAATATGGTATATATACACAATGGAATAGTAATCAGTTGCAAATAATAAAATAATAAAAATTGTAGATAAATGAATGGAACTGGGGAAAAAACTGACTCAAGCAACTAGGACCCAGAAAGACAGATACTGCATGTTTTCTCTCCTGTGTAGATATTAGCTTCTAATCTTTTGTTTTAGTGTGTTTTACTTGGAGCATAAGTGGTATCATGGAAAGTAAAAATGAGCCATTGGTGAGAAAATGTATTATAGGAGTCTGGATAGTCAATCATAGTTAAGACAGAAGTAAAAATAAGGCATTTTGAATATGAAATAATGTATCCAGGAAGGGTCATGGAAAGCTTTGGGAAGTCAGGAGGTAGAGGGAGTGTTAACCTAAAGGAAAGGTGCAAGAAAAACCTATATGGAAATTTACTTTCTTGCAATCCAATAATAATAAAATTATTATTGATGGGTATAGCAAGAAACATGTGATACAAGACAGAGGTATATTAGTGCTTAAAGGTGTAAGCATGGAAGATGGCAGAAGGATGTGGGAGCTGAGAGGTGCTGGGTAGGGGATGAGTTAACAAAGACTAAGGAGATATGGAATTGCCTATAGAAACATTGGTTAATAAATTAGTTTCAAAATACAATTAAAGAAAATAAAAAAACAAAAGTACACTTTGTGGGTACACAATACTGCTCTCAGAAGTCATGGGATATTAAATAAAAATTGAAGAAGCAGGTGGGATAAATCTCTCTATGAATTATTAGTCAGGGAATTCCCAGGGGTCCTTCAAACAACACAGGGATTTTGTCATTGCTCTTAGTTATCCACCACAACTAAAAGGTAAGATGCTATTCCTGAAGACACCACACACTTTAGCTTCAGAACATAGAGAAATCAGTTTCAAACTGCCTTGGAACCTTCCTCATTGCTCAGTAATTTTCAAACTGTCAGAAGGTGCTATTCAGGTTTCTGGGGAGAAAAGATATTAGTGGTTTTACCCAGTACTGGACCCTCCATGCTTGCAAGGATCACGTGTTCACTGGTGTAAGAGTGGCCTACCTCTTACAGGGTGTCTAATTGCTTTATGACTGGATTTCAGGCCTCTTCAGCAAATGGAATTTCATGTAAAATACAGTAAAAACTGCTCAGAAGTCCATAGTTTGGGAGATCATGGTCTCTCAGGTGGAACTTACTTGCTAGACTCTAATTTTTATGTTTATACACATAAGTCTTGACTCCTCTCAAACTTGGTCAGAGAAGAATCTCTTTAAAGTGGGCAGCAGTCAATTTAGAGGCACATAACTGGTGAAAATGTTGAGATAAGTGACCATAAGTGTTCAGCCCCTTCCAAAGCTGAGACAGCATTTGCAAAACAGGATACAGAAACAATGAAAAAGATGTAGGATGGGTAAAGTGATATGAAATGATGTCTTCTGACATGGCAGGGCATATCTACTTGACCCACGAACTCATAGCGGCTGTTGTTACCTGCATAAGATCTACAGAATACTACTAGGTCAGCCAACGTTCCACCATGTGTGTTGGAGGTGTTCACAAATCCCCACCACTAACTGTGAAGCTATTGGCATTTCTTAGCCACCCAGAGCAGGAGAATCATTATTCTCTGGGGATGTGGCTGCTGGTAGATTTCCCCTGTTCCAGTAGGTGGATTATGCTCTACATTATGTGAGCAGCACTAATGGGACTGAGAGCTATTTAAATTAAGAAAAAGGGTTTGAACTTGGTGTGTTTGTATCTGGGTTGAATTGGAGGCAATAAATGAAGGTGGATAGGGTGGAAATGACCATAGTATAAAGATCCATCTAAATAAGTCTTTGATTATGAGATGCAGTCAGCAATATTTTCAAAATTAATTTATTTTAAAATTTTCATTCAAGTATACATTATTTGATGAGTATATTTCCATCATACATCTACTTTCTCCCTAGTTCATCCTATTAGTCTTTATTGTTCCCCCAGAGACTTCATGTCATTCATACATACATGATTTTCGGTATCTGTATAAATTCTAGGAACCATGAATGACAGAAAACAATTATGTTTCTTTCTGAAACTGGCATAACTGACTTAATATGATTATCTCTAGATGGATCCACTTTTTCTGCAAATGATACTATTTTGGTAATCATGGTTGAAGAACATTCTGTTGTGTACAAAAACTTCTCGTATTCTCTTTACTCATTCTATTTTTCACAAGGCAGGTGCCTCTACAACACAGATGTTGTGAGTAAAGCTGCAATAAACATTGACTGGAAATTGTTTCTATGATATGTTGAGTTGGAGTTTTTGCATACATACCCAGGAATGGTAGAGCTGGGTCATAAGGAATATCCATATTTAATTGCCTTAGGAAGTTCCATATGACTTAAATAGTTACTGGTGTAGTTTATATTCCCATTGGTGATGTATAAATATTCTCTTTTGTCCATATGCTTGCTGTAATTCACTGTTATTTGTTTTCTTAATCATTGCTATTGTGACTGGGATGAGATGGAATATCAGTTTAGTTTTGATTTGCATTTATCTGTTGGATAGTGAAGTTGAACCTTATTTATTAATTCATCAGTATTTTAAAACTGCAATATGTTCCCTGCATATGGTAACTTAAACATATATCTTAAAATAAAGTATACATGGGCTTTGAAAAGGGGTAATAGTTGTGAAAATATAAAAGGAACATAACTGTTTAACTATATTTAACTATAAAGCTAGGGTCTTTACTCAGAAATTGTGGGCTTTCCTGGATATATTGATTTATATATGCTTAAGAGAAGACAAGATCTAGGTATTCTTATTCAATTCAACTAAGGACAAATGGAAGGAATATACATTTAGGTATTAGTGAAGTGAGATGTAAGCTGTAACACCAAAGAGGTTGTGTTTTTAGGTATAGATAGTTGGGCTAGCAACTCAACCTTCAGAAATGATGGAAGGTGTTGTGTAATTACTTTGTTCTTTTCCGCATCTTCCAGAGGGCACTTTTAATGTCCTTGTTCCTCAGGCTGTAGATGAAAGGATTCAACATAGGTGTGATCACTGTGTACATTAGTGAAGCCACCACACAGTTTTCAGGAGAATTTGATACAGTTGAACCGACATATACTCCAATGGCTGTTCCATAAAATAAGCAAACAACTGAAAGGTGGGACCCACAGGTGGAGAAGGCTTTATATTTTCCACTTGTTGATGGAACTCTCTGGATGGAAGAAATAATTTTATAGTAAGAGAAAAGGATCCCTGAGGTTGAAAATAAGCCAAAAAAGACACCAATAAAATGTGCAACTATGTTTTTGGTGAATGTTTCAGAACAGTCAAGATTTAGAAGTTGTGAAGGGTCACAAAAGAAGTTAAAGACTTGCATATCCTTGAAGTATGTAAATTGTAGCACAATCAAATTGTGCACCTGAGAGTCCAAAAGACTGACCAAAAAGGATACCAAAACTAAGAAGGCACAGAAGTGAGGATTCATAATGATTGTGTAATGCAGGGGGTGACAAATGGCCACAAACCTGTCATAGGCCATTGCAGTCAGAAGCATACTCTCCATACACCCAAAAATTATAAACATAGACATCTGTGTTAGGCAGCCCACATAGGAGATGACTCTGCTTTGAGTTTGAATATCCCAAATCATCTTTGGGACTGTGGTGGAGATGAAACAGATGTCAGACCAGGAAAGGTTGGAGAGAAAGAAATACATGGGGGTATGGAGGTGGGAGTCAGAGGTGACAGCCAGGATGATGAGCAGGTTCCCAAGCACTGTGACCACATACATGGATAAAAACAGTCCGAAGAGGATAGGCTGCATTTCTGTATCATTTGAGAGGCTCATGAGATGGAATTGTGAGACAACTGGTAAATTTTGTGCTTCTGTATTGTTTGGACACCTTTGGATAAACAAAATTAATTAGAAAAATATATAAGATAAGCTATGATTATATTATAATCTCAAAAGTAAAAGAAATAATTAAAAAGGGGAAAATCCATATGTTTTAAGTATAACTTATTACAAATAAAATGTTCTAAACTTGAGGTTCATTGCTTACAGCATCACGACATGCCCAATAATCTGCAACTTTCTGTATGGATTTCCAAGTTACACATCTCCTTTCATACAAATCTGTTCTTGAGGAGGTAAACTCAACAGGGTTTTAAAACCAAGAAGATTAGAAATCACAACTTTAGGATCATTGTAAAATACAACTGTCCTTTTTGATGATATAGAGAAGAAAATAATGTCCTTTCACTTTAAAAATTATTCCTATTACAGCAAAAACAACAGAATACATCATGTTTTTCTGAAGACACAGGTAAAATTTTTATTGGATTGGATTCTTTATGAAGAAACCATTTACTTAAACTCTGTTTTTTTACATTAACTTAACACGGTCCTTTTAGACAAAGTAATTGTTATAAGATAATATCTAAAAACCCTGTACTACATTAAGTAGGAAAACTTAAAAGAAGTGAATGAATTTCTAGATTCTTCAAACCACCAAAATTTTGCCCAGAATTGAACATACTAAACATACCCATGAGGAAGTTAAAAGAGTAATAAAAAAGATTTCCAAGTAAAAATGTTCAGGCAGAAGGATTTACAGATGAATTCTACCAGACTTTTACAGGAGAGAGAACTTTCTTAAATTATTTTTTAAAAAAACCAGAGAAAGGAGAAGCACCTCTTAATTCCTTTCATGCATCCAACATTACAAAACCAAAACAAGGTAAAGACACACTAAAAATGAACACTACAAGCCAACATCCCTGGTGTATCCAGACTCAAAAATGCTCAACCAAATACCTTCAGTCAGACTACAGACACACATCAAAAGATATTATTCACCATGATCTACTTGGCTTTCTCCAAAAGATGCAGATATTTTCAACATATGTGTGCAATAAACCACAAAAATGGACTTAAAAACAAAAATCACACAATCATCTCAAAAAATGCAGAAAAAACCTGTGACAAAATCCATCATGCCTTCATAATAAAAGTCTAGAGAATGTAGGTCTAGAGAGAACATATGGCAACATAATAAATAGCTATGTATGAGAAACATGCAGTCAACATCTTCCCAATTATATAAACCATGAAGCAATCCCATTGAAGTCACGAATGAGAAAGGGCTGTCAACTATCCCCACTTCCTTTTGATACTGTGCTTTAAGTTCTGGCTGATGCAAAAGGACACTAAAGGGATACACATAGGAAAAGAAGTCCATCTATCCCTATTTGCAGATAACTTGATGTTATATATTAGATATTCGAAAACTGCTAACAAAAATCTTCTAGAAATAAATTCAGCAATGTGACAGAATGTAAATAATATAAATCCATAAATCAATAGCTATTCTATACACCACCAACAAACATACAGAGAAATGGACTCCCTCCCATTCACAATAGCCTCAAAGAAAATACAATATGTAGGAAGAAGGCTAACCAAGAAAGTGAAGAACCTCTAAAATGGAAACTTTAAACCTTTGAAGATGAGAAAGACACTAGAAAATGGAAGGAAATATATCCATACTCTTGGATTAGTAGAATTAATATTGTTGAAATATCCATTTTACCAAAAGCTATTTACAGATCCAATGAAATCCCAATCAAACCTCTCCATCTAAGTTTCATATTGTACAATAAAATCCCCAGGTAGCCAAAACAATCCTGAGGAAAAAATGCTGGAGGGATTACAATTCCATATCTTAAGATATACTATAGACCCATAGTAATAGCAATAAAAACAATATAGAATTGGTATAAAAACAGACACATAGACGAATAGAATTAAATAAGTGATCCAAACATGAGCATATGTAACTTCAGCCATGTAATGTTTGACAAAGGCCCTCAAATTATATGCTGGAGATAAAATACCTTCAACAAATGGTGCTGGGAAAACTGGATGTCTCAATGCAGAAGAATAAAATTAGACCTGTATATATCACCTTCCACAACAACAAATTCTAAGAGGATAGAAGATCTAAATGTGATAATTGAAATTGCTAAAAGAATATATATCCACAATTAATGAAAAAAAGGCATGGATTTGAAAAAGAGCATGAAGGGGTATACTGGAGAGTTTGAAGGGAAGTAAGGGGGAAGTTATGTAATTATAATATTAAAATATGATAGAAATAAAAGTTTTTCCCTTTGATTTTAGCATGTTTGATCTGTTAATACTGCTACATTGCCTTTTCTGATCATAATTCTTCTCATAGCTAAGAACTTGAGTTCCTGAGGCAACTCTAGGCTTAATTCTCAGTAACCCTATACCTAATTATATATATGTTTGTCACTGATATTTTATATTATGTGGGCTATAATTCTCTTATTTCAGTTATGTAAAGTAAACTTTTGTAATTGTTCCCCACTATGATTCAGTTGGGAAATGCAAATGAGGAAAGCACAGGAAGTGATGTTAACATTTCTGCACATTTTTCTCATTTTTAATTATCATTATATTTATTCATTTTATGTGTGAGCATTTTGCTTGCATATATGTACATGGGTGCTGTGAACCAAAAGTGTCCTCAGCAAAGCACAACTGCCCTTAACTGCTAAGCCATCTCTCCAGCCCCTTCCCTCACTTTTAAAGTGGGCATAATGAATCACCTGCCTAAAGAACTTTTCATTTTGTAAAATATTTTCATATTTTATTTTGTAAAATAAAAAATAATGTATTTTGGCCACATTCTTTCTTCTCCCACGATGGTTGTCAGATCCTCCTTACCCACCCCACTCCTTGGAAAATAATAAACAAGCAAACAAAAGAACACAAAAAGAAGGATAAAATCTAAAACTAAACCAAATCAACCCAAAAGATATGAAGTCATTTTTGTGTTGGCAAATTGTTTTTGAACATATGGGTGTAGTTGATATACTCAGCGTTACTCCATTAAAGAAAACAGTTTTCGCCGGGCGGTGGTGGCGCACGCCTTTAATCTCAGCACTCGGGAGGCAGAGGCAGGAGGATCTCCGTGAGTTCGAGGCCAGCCTGGGCTACCAAGTGAGTTCCAGGAAAGGCACAAAGCTACACAGGGAAACCCTGTCTCGAAAAACCAAAAAAGAAAAACCAAAAAAGAAAAAAAAAAAAAACAGTTTTCCCTCCCAGAAGTTATCACCTACAACCCATCCCCTGCTCCCTCCCACAAGAAGGCAAGGCCTCCCATGTGGAGGCACATTCAGTAGAGGCAAGTCCAAGCCCTTCCCCCTGCCTCAAGGCTGTACCAGCTGTCCCATCATAGGTAGTGGGCTCCACAAAGCCCATTCATGCACCAGAGATGGATTCTGACCCTACCGCCAGATCTCCCAAGCAGATCAAGCTACACAACTGTCTCACCATGCAAAGGGCCTAGTCCAGTCCCATGTAGGCTCCACAGTCATTGATCCAACTTTCATGAGTTCCCTCCAGTTTGGTTTGGTCATCCCTGCATGTTTCC
Organism: Peromyscus melanophrys; assembly: GCA_902168415.1. Taxonomy (NCBI): domain Eukaryota; kingdom Metazoa; phylum Chordata; class Mammalia; order Rodentia; family Cricetidae; genus Peromyscus; species Peromyscus melanophrys. The sequence goes on from CABHPR010138318.1 coordinate 39,322, forward strand.
CCATCATGATCCTGATGCACTTGCTCATAGAATCCCTCTTCTTTCTCTTTGAATGGACTCCTGGAGCTCTGTCTAGTGACTGGCTGTGGATCTCTGCATCTGCTTCCATCAATCATTGGAGAAAAGTTCTGTGTTGACAGTTAGGGTATTCACTGGTCTGATCTCTGGAGCAAGCCAGTTCAGTTCAGGCACCCTCTCCACTATTGCTAGTAGCCCAGGCTAGGGTCATCCTTGGGGATTCCTGGTAACTTCTTTAGCACCGTGTTTTTCTCTATCCCCATGATGTCTCTCTCTATCATGGTATCTCTTTCATTGCATTCCCCCCCTTCCCTGTTCCAGTTCTGCTGTGGATACCTAAATGCTGTGAAAATGTGTTGCTAGATTGATTGATAAATAAAATGCTGATTGGCCAGTAGCCAGGCAGGAAGTATAGTCTAGGCGGGATAAGCAGAGAGGAGAATTCTGGGAAGTGGGAGGCTGAGTCAGGAGACATCGCCAGCTGCTGCCATGAGAAGTAAGATGTAAAGTACCAGTATGCCACAATCCACCTGGCAGCTTATAGATGAATAGAAATGGGTTAATTTAAGATATAAGAACTAGATAGCAAGAAGCCTGAGCCATAGGCCAAACAGTTTAAATAATATAAGCTAATATAAGCCTCTGTGTGTTTACTTGGGTCTGAGTGGCTGCAGATCAGGTGGGAACAAGAAAACTTTCAGCTACACAGTTCAACCATCCCATTCTCTAATGCTCTCATTCCCTATTCCCTATCCCCTACCCTCCATTGCCCACCCCTCATCCCCAGTTTACTCATGGAGATCTCGTCTATTTCCCCTTCCCAGGTTGGTCCATGTGTCCCTCTTTGGGTCTTCCCTGTTAGTTAGCTTCTCTGGAGTTGTGAGTTGTTGCCTGATTACCCTTTGCTTTATATCTAGTATCCAGATATGAGTGGGTACATACCATGTTTGTCTTTCTGAGTCTAGGTTAAGGAATACTCAATCATACCACAAGGACACATGATCAACTATGTTCATAGCACATTATTTGTAATAGCCAGAACCTGGAAACAACCTAGATGCCCCTCAACTGAAGAATGGATTAAGAAAATGTGGTACATATACACAATGGAGTACTACTCAGCAGAGAAAAACAATGACATCATGAAATTCTGTGTTTGGACTAGAGAATATTGCCTATCTGCACAATATTCATGGCCTCTAAAGAGGGCAATATCTCACCAGTGTGTGTTTTTCACTTTGAGAGTTCTATCAGCATGGAAATACCAATTAAAAAATGCATTGCCTATATTCACTGTACAGAGTTTTGTGCCACTCAAGACATTTTGGGTGAGTATATACTGCACATATTGAACACATTCCCCAGTTTCTCCATAAATGCCCATCCCATTAGTCTTTTCTCTTTACACAGTTTCACTTCTGATTTCATATCATATGTATGTACTTGATTTTAAACATCTATATAAAATATAAATGCCACAAATGCAAATAATTATAAATGTTTGTAATTACTGGTTAAACTGAACATGCCATAATTTTTTTATTGAAAAAATATGTTTTTCTGAGACTGGCTTGATTTCCTTAATATGATCTCTGGTTGCCTTCATTGTTTGCAAATAACACAATTTTGTTATTTTAGGGCTGAAAAATTCATCATATTCATATCATATGTTCTTTATCTGTTCCTATGTTGGATATTTAGGCTGATTCCATAACCTATTGTAAATAGTGCTGCAGTCAAAGCTGATGTGTGCCTATGTGGTGTATTGATTTGAAATACTTTGGGTAAATATCTGTGAGTGCTATAGTTTAATCATATGATAAATCTAGTGTTAGTTATTTGAGGAACCTTTATTCTTATTTTCATTTTGGCTGGACTAGTGTGCCCCCACCAGTAGTAAATAAGAGTTTTGATGAACACAACTTTTAAAGGTGTTGGTTCTTAGGCTGATATAATATTCTAAAATGTGCCTTAGACCAAGTTACAAAATTTACATACCTTTATTTTTCTGCCTTGTAAAATTTCTTATGTTTGTCAAAATTTGTCTTGTGATATTTGAGTAAATGAGTATTATAATGCCTTCAAAGATAAGGCTAAAAATATCTTGCTTATATTCTCCTGAGACATTTTTTAAGGAGGCAAAAGTATAGGAAAGAAATACCTAATGTTTTGAAGTCACATTGATTATGACCAATGATGTGAGCCAAGACAGGGTCTATTTAATGTTGACATATATTTTTTGAAATATCTTTTGTGATAACCATAGTATAGGCTGTGGGGAATTAGAAAGGAAATAGGTATAATTATTACCTTCAATTTATCACAGAATACTCATATATAGGTGCAAAATGAAAAAATTCATTACATAAATAGAAAATAGTAACTGTAGGTTACAGGATATTTTATAAAAATTGACCTCATTATTATTCATAATATTTAAAGTTTCCTTTACAAATTTGCTTTATAAATATGTATTAGTCACACATTGAGATTCCCATTTATCTGTTACTATTCAATACAGCTGTATCTACTAGGAATCATCACAGATGAATATACCAAGTCTCAGAGATACTAATAGCTTCTTAAGCTTTATAGAAATAATAAACAAAGCTAAGTGAATTCAAAGTTAAATTATTTCTTGATATGATGGAATAAACTTTTTTATTTTTCTCAACCATCAAAATTGTTTTTGTTCAGTTATCTCCTCTTAGAATAATATGAAATAGAATTTATCAGCATTACTGTTTGCAGCATGTGAGCAAATCAAAAGCACATGCAATGTATCTTCAAAGTCATGTGCTAAACATAGAAAAACACTGTATATTTTAGATAAATATTTTTTCATTATCTTTAGGTTTTGAGATTATAATATAATTACAACATTTCACCATCTATCTTTCTCCCTACAAACCCTCCCATATAATCCTTTTTGCTCTTTTTGAAATTCATGGTCATTGTTTTCTTTAATTCTTGTTACACACACACACACACACACACACACACACACACACACACACACACACACTCCTAAATATGTAAGTACAATCTACTCAGTCTGTACAATGTTACTTGTATGTATGTGTTTAGCGGGTAACCATTTGGTATCATTTCTTAGCCTATCTGAAACATATGATGATTTTTTTAGTAGTCATGAGTTATAGACACGTTCTTTACAGTCTTCTAAGTGGTATTCCATTTTATTAAATGGAAATCTGATTTTATGTCATGTTCTAGTGAGATATTTTAAGAATCTAGGAGGATATGGACAGTTTCAAGGATATCATGGAGGCCAGGGCAGATCTGCCTTGAATTATTACGTGTTTATTTCTTTGTGCCCTTTGCCTGTGATCTATGGCTATACTTCTGTTTATGGAAGTAGTTAATGCCTCCCACTGTGATGGAATCACAAAAGGAAACACATGGCATCTCCTGGATTTACAGGAATTGAAGCACATGCGAGTTTATTGTGGGGAGTAACCAAGCAAAACCTTTTGAAAAACATGTCTCATGTCCACAATCAGATGATCCACTTCAAGCATGGCTTACTACATTTGTTTTAGCTTAATACTCTGGTGCACAACTGATATAGAGGCTGCATTTTTTGTTTTCTAGGAAATGAACTGGTAATTTATGAAGTGGAGGTAATTAGGTAAATGAAGAGAAATCAGCTGCACAGAATGCACAGGTCAGAACTCAGAGCTCAAAATCCTTCAGCTATAGTTCAAGATGCTACTGCTGCTCTCCTTTACCTGGTGTTCTTCATCTTCTTCGTAACAACAGGATTTCATAGGAAACAACTTTGAAGGACTCATCTAATGACCATGGGAAATACACATAATACTGTGGTTATTTACCTTCCTCTTTTTAAATCACATTCATAATATTGTAAGAATGCTTAGGAAAAAAGATTTTGTTTTTACCTTTGATGTGTGAGATAGCTGTGACAATACAGTCCATGGGAAAGGAAATCAAATTGAGTTATATGTTAGCTCCACTTCATGCAATGCAGAACATAAATTCCCCACTCATCATAGAAGAAAACTTATGGTCAGCGTCCTTTCACCAAGTTTTCTCTTATGATAAGAAACCAGTGCTTCCAAAGGCTTTTTCTCCATCATCCTCCCCACTCAGTACTTACTTGTTTAAGCTGATTCCTTGCTGGGTCATGACCAAAATACAAAGTAACTTCTTTGTCTTATTCCCATGTAAGGCTCTGGCTCATTTCTTAGGCTTGGTAAAAATATATAATAAAAAAACCCCTGATTTAGTCAGCCACCAGAGGAAAATACACGTCAGTGAGTGTCCCCACTGTACTTGAGCCTTCAAATCGCAAGGTTGACAGCCTGGGGTAATTATTGACTCTTTATGACCTTGGAGATAGAATGCCCAGAGCTCATAATTACACAAATTGTTTCACATTATCACAGCCTCTCTGAGGTTCTTAATATTAGAAGTGAAAAAGGGAAGAAAAGAAAAATAGTTCACTAAAATCATATGGCTCTTTCTCTACTCAAGGGAAATTCTAGTTACCATTCAATATATTTCTGTTTTATGCATTCTTTTAAAATAGCTATTTTAAAATAGTTCATACCCAGTGAGTCCTGCCCCTAGGACCCATTCCTGGGCCCCAGCCATTCCCCCGGGAATACCAACCCAACTCGGCCCCAGTTGCCAGCCAGCAGGCAGGGCTCCTGCGGGAAGGCCCCCCCTTCACCAAGACTCCCCAGCGGATCCTGCAATCTACACGACCTGCCCCCATACCCATCTGCCCGAGACCCCAGCCACTTCCTGAGGCTAGGAAACCAACCCCCAGCTCTGATCGGGCCTAGAGCTCTCATCAGGCCTAGAGAGAGAGCTCTCATTGGACCAAGAGCTGTCATTGGACCAAGAGTAACCTCAGGAGATAGGGAATCTGCCAGCCCTCATTAGACCAAGAGTGGCTTTCTGAGAAGTAGAATCTGCCACCTCTCATTGGACCAAGACAGGCTCCCTGAAACACAGAATCTGTCAGCTCTGACTGGACCAAGAGCCCTGATAAGACCAAGAGCAGATCAGTGAGTCACAGAATCAACTAGCTTGGGTTGACTGAAGAGAAGCTCCCTGAGACACAGGATCTGCCTGTTCCAATTAGACCAAGAGCTAAGATAGGACCCAGATGGGGCCCCTGAGACACAGACACAACAAGCACAGAGTGGACCAATAGCAACTCGCTCAGACACAGGCACCCCTTATACCTATTAGAGGAGGAGATGGGCAGACATCAAGGCAGAAGTACATACCACAACATAAAGAGCAATATGGCATCACCAGAACCTAGTCATCCTCCAACAGCAAGACCTGAACATCACAAAGTAGAAGAAGCAGAAGAAATCAACCTTAAGAATAGCATCATGAAGATGCTAGAGGCCTTCCAAGAAAATTGAAATTGAGGAAAAGACAAACAAAAAAGAGGAAGAAATCAATAAAGAAATTTGTAAAAAGACAAACAAAAATTGGAAGAAATCTATAAAGAAATGAGGAAAAGACAAATAAAAAATTGTAAGAAATCAATAAATCTCTTAAAGAAAATCATAAAACAGCAATTTAAAACAGTCAAGACCTGAAAAGGGAATTGGAAACAATGAAGACACAAACAGAGGGAATGCTGGAAATAGAAAATCTGAGTAAACGAACAGGAAACACAGATGCAAGCATAACCAACAGAATACAAGAGATGGAAGAGAGAATCTCTGGTGTAGAGGATACAATAGAGGAAATGGATTCGTCAGTCAAAGAAAATATCAAAGCCAAAAAAGTCACAACACAAAATGTCTAAGAACTCTGGGACACCATGAAAAGTCCAAACCTAAGAATAATAGGGATAGAGGAAGGAGAAGAATACCAATTCAAAGGCACAGAAAATATATTCAACAAGGTCATAGAAGAAAACTTTCCCAACTTAAATAAGGAAATGCCTATGAAGATACAAGAAGCCTATAGAACACCAAACAGACTAGACCCCCCCAAAAAAGTCTCCTCGCCACATAATAATTAAGCAACTAAACCTACAGAATAAAGAAAGAATATTAAGAGCAGCAAAGGAAAAAGGCCAAGTGACTTATAAAGGCAAACCCATCAGAATAACATCCGATTTCTCAATGGAGACTTTGAAAGCCAGAAGGACCTGGACAGATGTAATGCAGACACTAAGAGACCATGGATGCCAGCCTATAATGACATATTATATAGTTCAAATGGCATCGTACCAAAAGTAGGATTCTCTAGTTCTTTAAGTAGCCTTAGTTGCATATATATGTATATATATATGAATATATATGTGTATATATATATGCATTTGATTTCTCTGAAAGCAGATACATATTCAATTATTTTTGATTTGATTAAAATATTCCATAACATAAATAATTTAAAACTTTATGTAGTGCTGGGCAATATAAACCAACTGTAGAAAAGAAAAAAACCATAAATTTTAGCCTTTCATTAGCCTTCAAATATTTCTGTAAACTTTATCTAAATATCATTTTTCTCATTTATAAAGTAATCCCATCAGAACATATTTATGTCTTAAGTCTACAATTTGTGACTTTATGTACTAAACACTACAAGTCATGTAATTTCCAAGAGTTTCCCTACATGCCCTGAAATTTAGCTGGATTCATCAGTCAGCTTTAATCTGTCAGATAAGTGAGAGATCTAAGTTCGCCGCTTATTCCCCAAGGAAGAGGTAATTGTCATGATATTATCAATGTGCTACACTCAGCTGCTATTGCTTGTCATTTCTAAGTCCAGTTTCACTTAATTATGGAGAGATGTCTGTAAATTCAAATATCCCTGTGGGAATATGTCATTTGAATGGAAGTCATACCCACAAATGAAACACAGCCTGGCCAGACCAGTCTGGTGTTGCTTAGGTCTGTGATTGTAAGCCATTAACATGATCTCATACACTTCCTGTTCTGACTTTTCCGCCTTACAAGTAGCTGGAGCAATCAGGTGTCATCTCATATAACCTTTGCCAAGAGTCCACTCTGCTCTTGACATTCAGCATTCCTGCTTTATGTATTGGCCAACAAAGCGTGCAAAATTCACATTTAAAAATAAATAAATAAATGCATAAACCAACCAACCAACAAACAAAATAAATAAATAAAAAGCCAGTCATAATCTCAGTGCATTGGAGGCACAGACAAGTTGACTCTTGGGGCTCACTGGCCACCCAACCTAGCCTACATGATAAGTTCCAGGCCAGTGACAGAACCTGTCTCATAAAACAATATTAATATCAATATTAATATTAATATCAACAATATCAAGGAACTGAGGTTTTCTATTGAGAGCTACTGGTAGCAAAAGGCCATGGGAGTACACTGCAGGTGACAGCTAGTGTTAAAAAGATCAGCCTCTCAGAACCAAGGATTCTGGTAGAGGACTAAGTCATCATGCAAGGTGTGTTGGAGTTATTGCCTTTTGAATGAATTGGCTGTTTCTTGTTGTAAACTTCTTGTACATAACAGCTGTGATATATCCCCATTACCATGCATTTTCACAAAATGTATGTATGTAATCTCATGATTACATCTCAATCTTATGGGCACATATATTTGTGAGTGGTCAGGAAGATGACTTTTCATTTAACTATATAATTTTTATATATAGAAAATATACTAGGATATGCTTCATAGCCAGATCCATTGTCCCATGAGACTGTAGACACTTAAAGCCTACTTTGTTCCTTTTGCTCAAACTAACACAGAAAATAGTAATCTCTCCTCAGTCTTACACAAACTGCCCATATTTAGCTCATTTTACCTCAGAGCAAATTCACACTAGACTGAAGGCCTTTGTAAATAGTTTAAGTTTAAAACTTAACAGTTATGCAAAAGATCAGAGTCTCAGGTGTCTCACCAAGGTTGCTAACACGAAACATCCTTAGAAAAGCCTACCAGTTCTTCACTTGCCAAGTCTGTTGGCAAAAAGCTACGTCTCAGAGTTTGTATCACTAGGCACTGTGCCCCCTCCCTCTGGTCCGGAGACCTTGGAACCTTGTATTACTATGGTAATGGCTCTCTGCTCCTTATCATCTATTCTAGGAATGTGCTATGACCTTGAGGGTTCTGAAACTTTTCTCAGGATTGAAAAGAGTCTCCTGTTAGAAATGTAAAGATAGTCAGGCAAGAGAGGAGCTAAGAATGAGAGCTGAAAAGAAGCTGTAGATTTAGAGAAGCCATAGAACAAAGAGAGAACAGCAGAGAGATCAGAGAGCTTACTTAGAACAACAAAGTGATGGACTGAAAGAGCACAGTGTGCATAGATTTATTGAAGTACCCTCAGATAAGTAGATTCATTTGACATTCCTAAGATTAGAATTCCTACAGCCTTGTAGAGCCTTCGCTGGACTCTGGGAGAAAGTTCTCCAGAGCAGGTATCCAAGGAGCTTTCAATAGTTTTCCTCTGACTTCCACATCTACATGCATTTATGTGCACTAGTACATAAAGGAACACACATATTCATGGGAGGGGGAGGATAATAACCCCTTGCTGTCCTCCAGGAAATTCTAAAAGTTGTCACTTAGCTTGGTCAGTGAAGACTTGGCAACAGTGGTCTTCCTGGCAATCCCTGGTGAAAGGGTAAGGACAGTTTTGCCATTCAGCCATAGTCATCTCAGTGTTGCATCTTAATAAAGGAACTGAGAAACCAAACCCTTCACTTTCCCCTCAAAATATTTAACCTGATCAACACTTTAATCTTTAATTTATACCTTCTATCCCTTTATTAATGTCCTTGAAGAATGTCACTCTTGTTTTAAAAGAGTACTGCTTCTTGAGCAGACAAACATTGTGTAAATAGCATGCTTAACACTCACTTGCCCATTCACTCAGCCTGCTCATTTAGACCTCACAACTGGGGATTACGCATTTGGTTAATATGGTCATCAGTCTTGATCACCTTAAGATACTACAGCTTTAACTTGGAGGTTATCATTGTCTCCAGGTTGTGCAGTATTCATTTTAAAGACAATCCTCATGAAGGTATCTGAATCTTGAAGATTCAGGAGTTATAAGAAGAGTTGATTATCATTTAAAGATACTGCGTTTTGTTCTGGTAGGCACTGAAGTCTCTAGGATTACACTCAAGTGTTTTAAGCATGGTTTTTATACTTTATCATGGTAGATGTTATCAGATTTAATTTTTTTTTTTTT